>WNWK01007160.1:0-97026 GCA_009830355.1 Cherax destructor | reverse complement strand
AGAGCCTGATCAACCAGGCTGTTACTGCTGGCCGCACGTAGTCCAACGTACGAACCACAGCCTGGCTGGTCAGGCACAGACTTTAGGTGCCTGTCCAGTGCCCGCTTGAAGACAGCCAGGGGTATATTGGTAATCCCCCTTATGTATGCTGGGAGGCAGTTGAACAGCATAAGTGTTCGCAATAAAGCTAACAGAATCCTTGGCTTCATATCAAGAAGTATAAATAATAGAAGTCCTCAGGTTGTTCTTCAACTCTGTATATCTTTGGTTAGGCCTCATTTAGATTATGCTGCACAGTTCTGGTCACCGTATTACAGAATGGATATAAATGCACTGGAAAACGTACAGAGGAGGATGACAAAGTTGATCCCTTGTATCAGAAATCTTCCCTATGAGGATAGACTGAGGGCCATGAATCTGCACTCTCTAGAAAGGCGTAGAATTAGGGATGATATGATTAAGGTGTATAAATGGAAAACAGGAATAAATAAAGGGGATGTAAATAGCGTGCTGAAAATATCCAGCCAAGACAGGACTCGCAGCAATGGTTTCAAGTTTGAAAAGTTCAGATTCAGGAAGAATATAGGAAAGCACTGGTTTGGTAATAGAGTTGTGGAAGAGTGGAACAAACTCCCGAGTACCGTCACAGGGGCTGGGACGTTGTGTAGTTTTAAAAATAGGTTAGATAAATACATAAGTGGGTGTGGGTGAGTGTGAGTTGGACCTGACTAGCTTGTGCTACTAGGTCAGATGCCGTACTAATTCCTTAAGTGGAAGTGACCTGACTACCTGGAGTTTACCTGGAGAGGGTTAAATCCAGGTGGTCGGCTAGATAAATATATGAGTGGGTGCGAGTGGGTGTGAGTTGGTCCTGACTAGCTTGTGCTACTAGGTCAGATGGTGTGCTCCTTCCTTAAGTGAATGTAACCTGACCTGGCTAGGTCGGGGCATTGGCTTATGCCGGTTGGAGACTTGGACCTGCTCGCATGGGCCAGTAGGCCTGCTGCAGTGTTCCTTTTTTCTTATGTCCTTAAGTGTGTGGTTTTTTAATATCTGATGAGCACCAGTAAGTATTGTAATAGTAAATGTTAGTATATATCAGGAATAGAGTGAGAGATAACTCTATAACCTAGCGTACATATAGTACACACACACACACACACACACACATAGTGTACAAGAGAATGGAAGAGGTACAGAGGCAAAGAACCCCGGAGAATAAGGGAAGCAGTCGTAGAGCCAGAAATGAATATGCACAGATCAGAAGAGAGGCCCAAAGACAGTACGAGAATGACAGCAGCGAAAGCCAAATCTGACCCAAAGCTGCTGTACAGCCACATCAGGAGGAGAACAACAGTCAAGGACCAGGTGATCAGGCTGAGGAAGGAAGGAGGGGAGGTCACAAGAAATGACCGTGAAGTGTGTGAGGAGCTCAACATGAGATTCAAAGAGGTGTTCACAGAGGAGATAGAAGGGCCTCCAGAAAGGAGGAGAGGTAGGGTACACCATCAGGTGCTGGACACAATACACACAACTGAGGAGGAAGTGAAGAGGCTACTAAGCGAGCTAGATACCTCAAAGGCGATGGGGTCGGATAACATCTCTCCATGGGTCCTGAGAGAGGGAACAGAGGAGCTATGTGTACCCCTAACAATGATCTTCAACACATCTATCGAAACAAGGCAACTACCTGAGGTATGGAAGACAGCAAATGTAGTTCCAATTTTTAAAAAAGGAGACAGGAACGTAGCACTAAACTACAGACCAGTGTCACTGACATGTATAGTATGCAAGGTCATGGAGAAGATTATCAGGAGAAGAGTGGTGGAGCACCTAGAAAGGAATGAGCTTATCAACGACGGCCAACACGGTTTCAGGGACGGGAAATCCTGTGTCACAAACCTACTGGAGTTCTACGACAGGGTGACAGCAATAAGACAAGAGAGAGAGAGGTGGGTAGATTACATATTCTTGGACTGTAAGAAGGCGTTTGACACAGTTCCACACAAGAGATTAGTGCAAAAGTTGGAGGACCAGGCAAGGGTAACAGGGAAGGCACTACAATGGATCAGGGAATACCTGTCAGGAAGACAGCAGCGAGTCATGGTACGTGGTGAGGTGTCAGAGTGGGCGCCGGTGACGAGCGGGGTTCCGCAGGGGTCAGTCCTGGGACCAGTGCTGTTTCTGGTATTTGTGAACGACATGACGGAAGGAATAGACTCCGAAGTGTCCCTGTTTGCAGATGATGTGAAGTTGATGAGAAGAATTCAGTCGGACGAGGACCAGGCAGAACTACAAAGGGATCTTGACATTCTGCAAGCTTGGTCCAGCAATTGGCTCATTGAGTTCAACCCCACCAAGTGCAAAGTCATGAAGATTGGGAAAGGACAAAGAAGACCGCAGACGGAGTACAGCCTAGGGGGCCAGAGACTGCAAACCTCAATCAAGGAAAAAGACCTTGTGGTGAGTATAACACCAGGTACATCTCCTGAGGCGCACATCAACCAAATAACTGCTGCAGCATATGGGCGCCTAGCAAACCTAAGAACAGCATTCCGACATCTTAATAAGGAATCGTTCAGGACACTGTACAATGTGTACGTTAGGCCCATACTGGAGTATGCAGCACCAGTTTGGAACCCACACCTAGCCAAGCACGTGAAGAAGCTCGAGAAAGTGCAAAGGTTTGCAACAAGACTAGTCCCGGAGCTAAGGGGTATGTCCTACGAGGAGAGGTTAAAAATTAGACACATATGCAACACTTGGGTATCTTTATTGAGGAAACGTTTCGCCACACAGTGGCTTCATCAGTCTAATACAAAATAGAAAGGAGAGGAGGAGTTTGAGGTAATCAGTCCCTCGGCCTGGAGTCGATGTGTTCAGTCCATTAATCTTGTAGAAAGTACAGCATATGTCCGTAGAGGTGGCTTATATACTGTAGTCAGGTGAGGCGAAGCAGCAGGAGGCTGGGACATAGTGGTACCATCCACTAGTCGAAGTAGGTCTTCGTCCAAAGGTTGGACAAGTGTTGAAGAATTCGTTTGTATTAAGATCCGAAGATGTTGCTGTGTCAGACAGGGTGTAAATGAAGGGTTCAGAGAACCGACAAGTTATAAATTAGACACATATGCAACACTTGGGTATCTTTATTGAGGAAACGTTTCGCCACACAGTGGCTTCATCAATCCAATACAAAGTAAAAAGGTGTAAGGAGAGGAGAGGTTAAGGGAAATCGACCTGACGACACTGGAGGACAGGAGAGATATGGGGGACATGATAACAACATATAAGATACTGAGAGGAATTAATAAAGTGAACAGAGACAGAATGTTCCAGAGATGGGACACAGCAACAAGGGGTCACAGTTGGAAGTTGAAGACTCAGATGAATCACAAAGATGTTAGGAAGTATTTCTTCAGTCACAGAGTGGTCGGAAAGTGGAATAGTTTAGGAAGTGATGTATTGGAGGCAGGATCCATACATAGCTTTAAGAAGAGGTATGATAAATCTCATGGCGCAGGGAGAGTGACCCAGTAGCAGTCAGTGAAGAGGCGGGGCCAGGAGCTATGACTCGACCCCTGCAACCACAACTAGGTGAGTACAACTAGGTGAGTACACACACTCAACATGAGATTCAAAGAAGTGTTCACAGAGGAGACAGGAGGGACTCCAGAAAGACAGAGAGGCGGGTACACCACCAAGTGTTGGACACAATACATAAGAACATAAGAAAGAAGGAGCACTGCAGTAGGCCTCCTGGCCTATGAGAGGTAGGTCAAATTCTCCCACCGGCTTAAGACAAAGCCTTAACCTAGTTAGGTCAGTCACATTCATTTAAGGGAGGAGCACGGTATCTGACCTAGTAGCACAAGCTAGTCAGGTCCAACTCACACCCACCCACACCCACTCACATACAACAGAGGAAGAAGTGAAGAGACTGGAAAGTGAGCTAGATACCTCAAAAGTGATGAGGTCGGACAACATCTCTCCATGGGTCCTGAGAGAGGGAATAGAGCCTTTATGCGTGCCAGTAACAACAATCTTCAACAAATCTATCGAAACAGGGCGACTACCTGAGGTATGGAAGACAGCAAATGTAGTCCCAATTTAAAAAAAAAGACAGACACGAAGCATTAAACTACAGACCAGTGTCATTGGCATGTATAGTAAACAAAGTCAAAAAGATTATCAGGAGAAGAGTGGTGGAGCACCTAGAAAGGAATGAGCTTATCAACGACAACTAGCACGGTTTCAGAGATGGGAAATCCTATGTCATAAACCTACAGGAGTTCTATGACAGAGTGATGGAAATAAGACAAGAGAGAGAGGGGTGGATAGATTGCAATCTCTTGGACTGTAAGCAGGCTTTTGACACAGTTCCACACAAGAAATTAGTGCATAAGCTGGATTACCAGGCAGGAAAACAGGGAAGTCGCTGCAATGTATCAGGGAATACCTGTCGGGAAGACATCACCGAGTCATGGTAAGAGACGAAGTGTCAGAGTGGGCGTCTGTGACGAGCGTGGTTCCACATGGGTCAGTCCTAGGACCGGTGCTGTTTCTGGTATATGTGAATGACATGTTGGAAGGAATAGAATCAGAAGTGACCCTGTTTGCAGATGATGTGAAGTTGAAGAGACCTAGTGGCGACCAGTGAAGAGGCGGGGCCAGGAGCTGTGGATCGACCCCTGCAACCACAGCTAGGTGAGTACACACGCACACAAAAGACCCTGGAAAATAAGGACATTATCCAAAGAACCAGAAATGAATACGCTTGGATAAGGAGGGAGGCCCAGCGGCAATACGAGAATGACATGGCATCGAAAGCCAAATCTTACCCAAAGCTGTTGTACAGCCACAGGAGGAAAACAACGGTCAGGGAAGGAAGGAGGGAAGATCACAAGAAACGACAAAAGAAGTATGGGAAGTGTTAAATACGAGAATTAAAGAGGTGTTTTCATTGGAGACAGACTGGACTACAGTAGACCGGAATGGTTGGATACACCAGAAAGTGCTGGACACACTACACACAACCGAGGAGGTGAAGAGGCTGCTAAGTGAGCTTGATACATCAAAGGTGGTGGGACTGGACAACATCTTTCCATTGGTCCTGAGAGAGGGAGCAGAGGCGCTGTGTGTGCCACTAACAACAATCTTCAACATATCTATCGAAACAAGGTGTGGAAGACAGCAAATGCAGTCCCAATCTTTAAGAAAGGAGACAGGGAGGCATCGTTAAACTACTGACCATGTATAGTATGCAAAATCATGGAGACGTTTATCATGAAAAGGCTGGTGGAACACCTATAGAGGAATGAGTTTATACACAATGACTAGCACGGTTTCAAGGAGGGGAAATCCTGTGTCACAAACATACTGAAGTTTTACGATAACGTGACGGAAGTATTATAAGAAAGAGAGGGGTGGGTGGACTGCATTTTTGTTGATTGCAAGAAAGCTCTCGATACAGTTCCACACAGAGATTAGTGCAAAAGTTAGAGGAGCAGGCAGGAATAACAGGAAAGGAACTGCAATGGATTAGAGAATGCTTGACACGAAGGAAACAACGAGTGATGGTACGTGACGAGGTGTCAGAGAGGGCGTTTGTGACGAGCGGGGTTCCACAAGTGTTAGTCCTAGGGGCAGTGCAGGTATATATGAATGACATGACGGAAGGAATAGATTCGAAGGTGTCCCTGTTTGCAGACGACTTGAAGCTAATGAGGAAAATTCAAGTGGAACAGGATCAGGCAGAACTGCAAAGGGATCTGGCTCCTGGAGTTTAAACTCAGCAAGTGCAAAGTCATGAAGATTGGGGAATGTCAAAGAAGACTGCAGACAGAGTACAGGCTAGGGAGACAAAGACTGAGAACCTTACTCAAGGAAGAAGACCTTGGAGTGAGTATAATACCGAGCACATCTCCTGAGGAGCACATCAACCAAAAAACTGCTGCAGCATATGGGCTCCTGGCAAAGATAAGGGTAGCATTTCCACACCTTAGAAAGGAAGTGTTCAAGACTCTGTACACTGTACGCCAGTCCCATTTTGAAGTGTGCAGCACCAGTATGGAATTCACAACTTGTCAAGCACGTTAAGAAATTAGAGAAAGTGCAAAGGTTTGCAGCCAGACTATTCCCGAAGCTAAGGGGTATGTCCTACTAGGAGAGGTTAAGGGAAATTGACCTGACGACACTTTAGGACAGGAGATATAGAACGACTTAATAACGACATACAAAATACTGGATGGGAACGGAATGTTTCAGAGATGGGACATACACAGATAAGTCACAGGGATCTTAGGAAGTTTTTCTTCAGCCATAGAGTTGTCAGGAAGTGGAGTAATCTGGAGAGTGATGTACTGGTGGCAAGATCCACACATAGCTTTATAAAGAGATACGATAAAGTTCATGGAACGGGGAGAGACTGGATATAGTGGCGATCAGTGAAGGGGCCGGCCCAGGAGATGTGAATCGACTCCGGCAACCACAAAAAAGGTAAGAACATACACGTGCACACACTTCTACATAAAAATTTGCAGATTTAGAAAGTAGGGCATCCTAACTTGATAAAAAAAAAAAAAAATGGGATCTCAGAAGGGAGGATGTAGAGATATGTGAACTAAGGATGGCTAGTCTAAGGAAGAATGGACAGAAGGACTCAAGAGGAAAAATGGAACAAAGAATGGGAAAATAGGATAAATGAGCTTTGTAATACAGTGGTGGAGAAGATATCTGAAGAGAGCAAGAAGTGAGAATTAAGAGCTGTAGCTGCTGAGGCAATGATACACAGCCCAGAGGAAGAACTGTAAATGCTGAAAGATACAAAGACGAAGACCGAAAGGAGCAAGGTGTTGAAAATAGAAACATCAGCGGACAGCGATGGGACTAAAAGAGGAGAACCAGCTAAGAAATTCTTTGCAGCAGTAATATCAGGCCATCGGGGTGTCCGAGAGATAATATGGAAGGTAATAAAGGAGATGCTTAAATCAGACTCAGAAATATGGAGGGGAACAGAAATGGGAAGAAGAGTGGGGAAGGTCAATAATTATTTATGTGCTTCAGGAGGCTGTAGGGATGACCTACACACACACACACACACACACACATACACACACACACACACACACCCAGTAGCGGACAGCAAAGAGGCGGGGCCAGGAGCTGAGTCTCGACCCCTGCAACCACAATTAGGTGAGTACAATTAGGGGAGTACAGGGGTCAGTCCTAGGACTGACCCCTGTTTCTGGTATATGTGAATGACATGACGAATAGATTCAGAAGTGTCCCCGTTTGCAGATGATGTGAAGTTAATGAGGAGAATTCAATCGAAGGAGGACCAGGCAGGACTACAAAGAGATCTGGACAGGCTACAGGCCTGGTCCAGAAACTGGTTCCTGGAGTTCAACCCCACCAAGTGCAAAGTCATGAAGATAGGGAGGGGTAAAAAAGACCGCAGACAGAGTACAGGTTAGGGGACCAAAGACTACAAACCTTACTCAAGGAAACGGATCTTGGGGTGTGTATAATAACGAGAACATCTCCTGAGGCGCACATCACCCAAATAACTGTTGCAGCCTATGGACGAATGGCTAACCTAAGAATAGCGTTCTGGTCACCTCAGTAAGGAGTTGATTCAGAGCCTGTACACCGTGTACGTCAGGCCCATATTGGAGTATGCAGCTCCAGTGGAACCCACACCTGGCCAAGCACGTCAAATGAAGACTTAGATGACACAGGGATGTTAGTATTTCTTCAATCAAAGAGTTGTCAGGAAGTGGAATAGTCAGGAAAGTGATGTAGTGGGGGCAGGATCCATACATAACTTTAAGAAGAGGTATGATAAAGGTCATGGAGCAGGGAGAGTGTGGACCTAATAGCGTCCAGTGAAGAGGAGGGGCCAGGAGTTATGACTCAACTGCTGCAACCACGATTAGGTTAATTAGGTGAGCACAATTTGGTGAGTGCATATGCACACGCACACGCACACACACAGTATTCGCTTTCACACATGCATACAAACAAAAATACATTTGAAAATTCATATATGTGTACATACGCACGCAAATACATACGCACACATTTACTGTGTACATATGAAAGTTCACATAAGCACAGAAATTCAGTGGCACAAACACAGACACACTTATACACATTTTAATATTTTACTGCACTGGAACTTTATGTGCCCTCCCCAATATTCATTTTGCATATATTGAAATAGAGGAGGTTGGGATTATGCAATACAGGGATATCTTTTTTTGTGATCACTCTGCGGCCGAAATACATCTAGGTTTGCTTTAGTTTTTATCGTTACTTTCATTATATACATTTTATGTTATCATGGTAGCACTCGTGGTGACTTCTTATGTTATCATGGAAGCACACATAATTTTCATTATATTACCGGGAATGCTTTTATCATTCTCTGATATTATCATGTTTGTATACAAACACATATTTGATTTTATGTTATCTTGGTTGAACAAATAGCTCTATACATAGCTACCTTTGATGTTATCATGGGCGTACACATTGTCAATATAGTTATCCTTTATGTTATGAGTGTGTTATGACTGCAGGCTTTGTTACCTTTCATATTATCTTCAATGAACACATTGTTACTCTTGATGTTAGCATAGATGCACGAAAAAAATCTGGTTTTTCATTTTTGCACACATAATTTGATTTCATGTTATCATGGTTGCCTATATATTTAACATTAATGTTATCACGATCGCATAGATATTTAATCTTAATTATAATGGATGTATTAACAGTTACCTTGTTTGTTATCATATATATATATATATATATATATATATATATATATATATATATATATATATATATATATATATATATATATATATATATATATATATATATATATATATATATATATGTCGTGCCGATTAGGTAAAACTGGTCAATTAGCAAGAACTCATCTAAAATTAAGTCATTTCTAAAATTTTATCTTGTACGTTTAAAGATATATTTTTTAATTTATGTTAATGTAAGAATTTATAATTTTGTACCAAGAGAAACTTTGAAAACCTACCTAACCTTGTTACAACAAACGCAATTTAATTTAGCATAACCCAACTAAATATATTTTAGATACGTTAACATTAATTTAATAATAAACAAACGCAATGAAATATATTTTTTCGTTATGTTCAGAATGATTTTGGCGAAAGTATTGCATACACAAATTTTCACTTGTCTTATATGGCAAGGTGAGCGTTGCTATTTAAGCCAAAATCACAAGTTTTACCTAATCGGCAATCATATATATATATATATATATATATATATATATATATATATATATATATATATATATATATATATATATATATATATATATATATATATATATATATATATATATATTTGTTTTGTTAACACATCGGCCGTTTCCCACCAAGGCAGCCGAAAAATAAAAACTTTCATCATTCACTCCATCACTGTCTTGCCAGAGGGGTGCTTTACACTACAGTTATAAAACTGCAACATTAACACCCCTCCTTCAGCGTGCAGACACTGTACTTCCCATCTCCAGGACTCAAGTCCGGCCTGCCGGTTTCCCTGAATCCCTTCATAAATGTTACTTTGCTCACACTCCAACAGCACGTCAAGTATTAAAAACCATTTGTCTCCATTCACTCCTATCAAATACGCACACGCATGCTTGCTGGAAATCCAAGCCCCTCGCACACAAAACCTTTTTTACCCCCTCCCTCCAACCTTTCCTAGGCCGACCCCTACCCCGCCTTCCCTCCACTACAGATTTATACACTCTCTAGGTCATTCTGTTTCGTTCCATTCTCTCTACATGTCCGAACCACCTCAACAACCCCTCCTCAGCTCTCTGGATAATAGTTTTGGTAATCCCACACCTCATCCTAATTTCCAAACTGCGAATTCTCTGCATTATATTCACACCACACATTGACCTCAGACATGACATCTCCACTGCATCCAGCCTTCTCCTCGTTGCAACATTCATCACCCATGCTTCACACCCATATAAGAGTGTTGGTATAACTATACTCTCATACATTACCCTCTTTACTTCCATGGACAAAGTTCTTTGTCTCCACAGACTCCGAAGTGCTCCACTCACCCTTTTCCCCTCATCAATTCTATGATTCACCTCATCCACTCCCAAATATCTGAATACATTCACCTCCTCCATACTCTCTCCCTCCAATCTGATATCCAATCTTTCGTCACCTAATCTTTTTGTTATCCTCATCACCTTACTCTTTCCTATATTCACTTTCAATATTCTTCTTTTTATACACCCTAAAAAATTCATCCACCAACCTCTGCAACTTCTCTTCAGAATCTCCCAAAAGCACAGTGTCATCAGCAAAAAGCAACTGTGACAACTCCCACGTTGTATTTGATTCTTCATCTTTTAACCCCACACCTCTTGCCAAGACCCTCGCATTCACTTCTCTTACAACCCCATCTATAAATATATTGAACAACCACGGTGACATCACACATCCTTGTCTAAGGCCCACTTTTACTGGGAAATAGTCCCCCTCCCTCCTACACACTCTAACTTGAGCCTCGCTATCCTCATAAAAACTCTTCACTGCTTTCAGTAACCTACCTCCTATTCCATACACCTGCAACATCTGCCACATTGCCCCCCTATCCACCCTATCATACACCTTTTCCAAATCCATAAATGCCACAAAAACCTCTTTACCCTTATCCAAATACTGTTCGCCTATATGTTTCACTGTAAACACTTGGTCTACACACCCCCTACCTTTCCTAAAGCCCCCTTGTTCATCTTCTATCCTGCTCTCTATCTTACTCTTAATTCTTTCAATAATAACTCTACCATACGTTTTACCAGGTACTCTCAACAGACTTATTCCCCTATAATTTTTGCACTCTCTTTTGTCCCCTTTGCCTTTATACAAAGGAACAATACATGCTCTCTGCCAATTCCTAGGTACATTACCCTCTTCCATACATTTATTAAAAAATAGCACCAACCACTCCAAAAGTATATCCCCACCTGCTTTTAACATTTCTATCTTTATCCCATCAATCCCAGCTGCCTTACCCCCTTTCATTCTACCCACTGCCTCACGAACTTCCCCACACTCACAACTGGCTCTTCCACACTCCTACAAGATGTTATTCCTCCTTGCCCTATACACGAAATCACAGCTTCCCTGTCTTCATCAACATTTAACAACTCCTCAAAATATTCCCTCCATCTTCCCGATACCTCTAACTCTCCATTTAATAACTCTCCTCTCCTATTTTTAACTGTCAAATCCATTTGTTCCCTAGGCTTCCTCAACTTATTAATCTCACTCCAAAACTTTTTTTTATTTTCAACAAAATTTGTTGATAACATCTCTCCCACTCTCTCATTTGCTCTCATTTTTCATTGCTTCACCACTCTCTTAACCTCTCTTTTTCTCTCCATATACTCTTCCCTTCTTGCATCACTTCTACTTTGTAAAAACCTCTCATATGCTAACTTTTTCTCCCTTACTACTCTCTTTACATCATCATTCCACCAATCGCTCTTCTTCCCTCCCGCACCCACTTTCCTGTAACCACAAACTTCTGCTGAAAACACTACCACTACATTTTTAAATCTACCCCATTATTATTATAATCAAATAGAAGCGCTAAACCATAGGGGTTATACAGCGCTGCAGGTTATTGTAGGATGCAGGGAGAGTGGGTTGTAAGAGGGAGATGGATGATTAGTAGGGTATGGAGTGCAGCATGACGGTGGATAGTGCAGGGATAGAGGATAGCAAGAGATCGAGGTAGAAGGGACTGAGGGAGGTGCTAGAGGTATAATCTTCAGAGTTTGTGTAGTAAGTCAGTTTCTGTCAAAAAGTCAACAAGAGAGTCAGGATTAAAGGAGGGTCCATCTGCAAGAAGGGAAGGTAAAGAAAGGGCCGCAGAGCGAAGACGTCGTTGGAGGTAAATTCTGCGTGCTCGTTGATAGAGTGGGCATTCCAGCAGAATATGTCGAACAGACACTGGAACCTGACAATGCTCACAGAGAGGGGCAGAGAGCCTCTCCATGAGATTCCCGTGAGTAAGACGAGTGTGGCCGATGCGAAGACGGGAGAGTGTAGTCTCCAAACCTCGACATTGGTGACAAGAAGGCCAGAAACCTATAATCGGTTTAATAGAATGAAGTTTGTTATTCAGCAGGTCAGACCAGCGTTGTTGCCAACGGGTGCGAAGGTGGGTAGCAATGACCGCAAAATAGTCCGTGAAAGGAACACCTCAATATGAAACTGGAAGGTCATGTACTGCTGACCGCGCAGCAGTGTCTGCCTGTTCATTGCCCTGTACGTCAACATGACCAGGGACCCAACAAAAAACAATATCTTTATGCTTGCTAAAGATACGGCGTAACCAAAGGTGGATACAAAGAACTAGGGGGTGAGGTGTATCAATTTTACGGATAGCCTGTAAAGCACTAAGGGAGTCTGAAACGACCACAAATGGTGACACACATAGATGCAATACGGATAAGTGCCACAAGAATGGCATACAATTCAGCCGTAAATATGCTAGCAGAGGGTAATAAATGCCCTCGTACAACGCTGTCAGGAAACAATGCTGCGAATCCGACGCCGTCAGATGACTTTGAACCATCGTGTATACTGCGATTGCATGGGAATGAGAACGGAAGTGGTCTAGAAAGAAAGAGCGAGAAGCCGCCGTAGGTAGTTGGGCTTTCGCGCAAGGTAGAGGAATAGAACAGACACGGACAGCAGGAACGTCCCAAGGGGGTAGGGGAAAGGGAAATGTCACATGAACATATAGAGGTGGGAGCTGAAGGGAAGACAGGAGTGAATGTAGACGAAGAGAAAAGGATGTTGGTCTCCTCCAGGTTGATGTTAAGACTGCGGAGTAGATGGTAAGTCTCCGATGTTATTGTCGTAGGCGACCAAGAAGTTGGAGCACCACACTGCAGATGTCAGAAGGTGAGATTCTTAACACAACACCCTCTAATGCACGCAAGTTAGAGAACTTGACTCAGAGGAGTTGATGTGAATTCCCGAAAGTCCAAGGAAATCTTGCTCACTCGTCTGGCGTCTATCCTGGGAAACCAGTCCATTAGCAGAGCTGATGGTAAAGAAAATATTCTGGTTACCATAGGCTTGTAAAACATTTAAGATAGAAAAAGGTGTTTCATAATGGCCAAGTCACTACTGGTAACCGAAGAAAACATGGTAATCAAACAAAAGAAATACTCCTGGTAGTTCGCCTTACCTGATCCGGAGAAGAGTGAAGGTGAAGTGACTTTCCACTCCCCAACCGACACCAGGTAAGAGTCATACTACCAGGAGTAGAAAGTAAAAACCCTCAGACAACCGGGAACAAGAGTTTAGCCCCAGCCCGCTAGATGGTAGTGCTGGCTGTAACTCATTAATGATACTCCCGGCTGACTGAACAACCGTAACCCTATTTACACTACTTTTTCCTCACAGGGCTCCCATTATCATTTACAACTGGCACCCCAAACTTACCTACCACAACCTCTCTACATGTTTCTCCTACTTTAGCCATTAGGTCCCCTACCACAATTACTCTCTCACTTGGTTCAAAAGTTCCTATACATTTGCTTAACATCTCCCAAAATCTCTCTCTCTCCTCTACACTCCTCTCTTCTACAGGTGCATACACGCCTTTTATGACCCTCTTTTCGCATCCGACCCTTATTTTAATCCACATAATCCTTGAATTTACAGATTTATATTCCCTCTTCTCCTTCCATAACTAATCCTTCAACATTATTGATACCCCTTCCTTAGCTCTAACTCTCTCAGATACTCCTGACTTAATCCCATTTATTTCTCCCCACTAAAACTCGCCTACCCCCTTCAGCTTTGTTTCGCTTAGGGCCAGGACATCCAACTTCTTTTCATCATTCATAACATCAGCAATCATCTCTTTCTTATCATCTGCACTACATCCACGCACATTCAAACATCCCAGTTTTATAAAGTTTTTCTTCTCTTTTTTAGTAAATGTGTACAGGAGAAGGAGTTACTAGCCCATTGCTCCCGGCATTTTAGTCGCTTCATACGACACGCATGGCTTACGGAGGAAATAAAAAGAACAAGAGCTATTAAGAAAAAGAAGAAAAACCTAGATGTGTGTATGTATATATATGCATGTGTATGCCAGTGTAGTGTGACCTAAAGTGTAAGTAGAAGTAGCTAGATATACCTGTTATCCAGCGTGTTTATGAGACAGAAAAAATACACCAGCAATCCTACCATCATGTAAAACAGTTTCAGGTTTCTGTTTCACAGTCACCTGGCAGGATGGTAGTACCTCCCTGGGTGGTTGCTGTCTACCAACCTACTACCCTATATATATATATATATATATATATATATATATATATATATATATATATATATATATATAAAGGGGTCCACCTCTGGTGCAAATTGTGGGACCCATAGCCTCGGAGAAGTGGATAAAAAGGCATCAAGGAAGAATATTTGGATTTCTTCCTGAAGCCGTTTGAATATTCCACTTCTCCTACCACCCCATCCTATATACACACATACATACATATAAATGCTTTATTAATAGACAGAATACATTTATAAAACACACAAACATGAACATGAATACAATGGTACAATATGTCAAAGATTATGAATCTCCTCCAGCTCCTCCGAAGCCGGGCGCGAGCCGAGTATGCAGCATGCGTTTCCCCTCTGGATGGCCACGCTGAGACGCTGGAACATGAACGTGGCTGCCCTTGGGTCCCTGGTGGTGTCGATGAGTCTGGAACCCAGCTCTTTAAGGAAACGTGTTGCATTTTTCCCCACGCTCCCAAGGTCTCCGATCCCACTGGGACAAATTTATACTGTTGGCTTATGTCCCTGTACTTGCCGATCTTGTACTCCTCTCTGTGGTCAGCAGCTCCTCCCTGTCGCCCAACACTGTGATGGATGTAGGTGTCAGCCAGTGTCGACACGCAGGTATAATCCCATGCTAAGAGCTTGCCATTCTTCCAAGGATAGATGGTGATCCCGTCGGGCGGTTTGCTGGGTTGTGGGCGTTGTTGGCTGCTAGTGATCGAGGCTCTCTCTCGGCTGGGCATCCAGCTGTAGCGAGGGTTCTCTTTATGATGTCGTTGACCTCATTGTGTCTTGCATGCCAACCCTTGGTTTTAGAACAGTTAAGACCATGTAGACCATATTGGTCGGCTTGCGCATCGCCGCAAATACACGTATATTCCGTGTGAATGGGGGCAGCAAGGCGCAGAGCCACTGCAATACGAAGGGTCTTAGGGTCCAGGCGTGTTCCCATGGCCGAAATGGGAACTGTTTGGAGGAAGTCCCCAGAGTGAGGTGCACTCACGGCTAGGAGACGGGCAGTCTCCTGTCTGATGTTACGGCCCTGAGCATATTGGCAAGTATCTTTTCAACAATGGGGCTGTCCCAGCTTGACTGTTTGTAGGCCTGTTCTTCACTAGGTTTTAGTGTTGGAGCAGCAAGAGTCTCCCATTCAGTGATGGCACTGGTGTAGCTAGGGTCCTGTATTCCTGCTGAATCACTGAGGTTGTATGGAAGAATTTGTTTTATTAGCTCATTTGATGCTATGGAAGAGGATAAGAAGGCTGGTAGGGCAATCTGGGAGGATTTGCGTACTCCCAGCCCCCAAGTCTGACTGGAAGTGAAGCTTGCAACCACTGTCCATCTTCGAGGGAAAGATTCAATACACTCTCTAGCATGGTCTTGAGGAGAGAGTCGTATTCCTCGAATTTCGGGCTGTTGAAGGCTGGGGAACATCTCAGGAAGTATGTAAGTTTTGGGATTGACAGGCACCTGGTGAGTAGGTAGAAGGCATCATGTGTATCAATGTCTTTCATCCTACCTTCCATCGTCCTGAGGTCGGAGATTTTTTTCCAGGACCAGATCGATGGCATTGGGCCCAAGGGAGCACCAAGGAGAGTGCTGTTGGCTGGATCGATGGCTCGTGCCCCTGGTAAAACAGCCCTAATGTCCTGGATCATCTGTGGATTGGTGGAAACTATCTCACATTTGGTGGGGTTTAAAGATAGGCCCAGGCTGCCTACCATATCTTTAATTTTCCTGATGTCTCCCAGGAGAGATTGTGTAGTGCCAGCTAGGGTCCCATCATCCAAGAACCAGATATTGAGCTCACTGGACAATGTTTCTGTGACATCCTTGATGGCTAGACAGAATAGAAAGGGAGCAAGAGGGTCCCCCTGTTGCACACCCTCACACGAGTCAATTTCATGGTCCCCAAACAAAAGTTTAGAAGCCACACTATAACACGATTCTATGAAGGGATAGAGGGAAGGAAAGTGCCTAGAAACTGCTTGGAGAGCAGCATCCCTTCTGACTGAGTTGAAAGCATTGGCAAAGTCCAATTTGATTAAGGCTTTTTCATTGGACATGTTGTTGATGTATACTCGTGCTGCATGGGCAGCTGCTTCACAGCCTTGTTGAACACCAAAACCGAGCTGAGTTGGTTTCAACATTGAGGCAGCATCTTGACTCACCCTTCGTACTGCAGATTTGGCAACTAGGCGCCGAAGGGTGTTGCCCACTGCAATGGGCCTGATTCCTCCATCCTTTTTCCGGAGGGCACACAGTGAGGCACCAAAGAAAAGGGGTCTAATGGTCTGTGGGACACTACCAGCCAGGCACCCATTGGAAAATTTGGTGAGTTCAGACAACAATCTCTCAGAGACCTCACCAAGACCTGGATTGAGCATTTGTTTCAAGTGTTGTGGCCTTAAACCAGTGAAACCTCCTGCTGAGCCCTGTGGGAAAGACATAGCAGCTTTATACACATCGGCGTCCCATAAGGTTAAATGTTCTTGACCTGCTGCAATGTCAAGGGGGTCAATGTTGGTACTGGCAGCCCTGGGCGGATGTTTGTCCTTCAGGGCTTGTGCTGTAATGATATCCTTAGGAGTGATGGTATCCTCACTGGTTATAAGCCTCAGTGCTCCGATAGTATTACCCTCTTCTATTTTTCTGCTAATGTGGGCCCTGATTTTTGAGGCGTCTGGTGTCCTGTTGTTGACATTTGCCTGGCGGGTGTATGACGTCCTGGAGGGGATACGGACAAGGTTGTCATCTCTAGGGAATGCATTTATTGCCCTGATAACAGATGTAGCTAGTGACTTGTCCCTCCTTGGTGGGACAGCCAAACAGGCATTGCCAAAAAGCAGAAGGTTGTGCCAGGATCCATTGTTTGCAGGAGCATCGTTGACTTTCTTCAAGAGGTCAGCGAATTTGCTGGCAGCTTCATGGCGAGCTGCTTTGGGGATGTGTGTCAGCGTCCTGGTGGATGTTAATTTGATTGCAGCTTTAGGTCCTCTGTAGAGGTGAAGTCAGGGTGGCTGTCAGCTCTGTCTGCTGGGAGGGTCTGTTGGCTGTTCCCATTTGGAGCCCTCCTGGAGCCTAGACATCCATTGTGTGCACGGATGTTGCCAGTAGAGGGATTGAGTGCACATTCCCTATGGCACACCTGGCAGATGCCTCGGGGACGGGTTCCAAGGCGTTGGCTCTGTCCTGGAGATTCCTGGGAACCCTGCACTTCTTGTGACATGGTGTGGGTGGGAGGGCGCCAGCTGTGGGGTACCGGGTGAAGGACAGCATGGATGCATGGGGGATGGGGTGGGAGAGTAGTGAGCGGGAGTGTGAGTAATTCGTGAGGCACTAAACGGCAACACTCTTGGTCAGGAAGTCAGTAGGCCTAGACCAGGAATGGGGGTGAGGGGAGTGGCCCTATATGTTCACTTTAAAATGCACATTGCTAACTTTTGCTAATTGATATACTTAGAAACAACCTCGCCATTTGGCACACTGATCGCCGTGTTCTCACTGTTAACCAAGGTGGTGTTCTGTTCATCATCAAAAGACGAGTACTGGGCGGCCACTCTCCCCCAACCCCGGCCAAACAGAGGGTAAACAAACCACCCCACACCTACACTGGAGGGATCCCTCAACACCGCATCCTCTAACTACTCAACTCCCAACAATCACACTGCACTTTCACTGATATAGAAGCAACGGCCTGATGCAGAAGATTGTATATATATATATATATATATATAAATATATATATATATATATATATATATATATATATATATATATATATATATATATATATATATATATATATATATATATATATATATATATATATATATATACGTATATATATATATAAGATAGGGTCCACCTCTGGTACAAATTGTGGGACCCATAGCCTCGGAGAAGTGGATAAAAGGCTTCAGAAAGAATATTTGGATTTCTTCCTGATGCCATTTGAATATTCCACTTCTCCTACCACCATTTTTTTTTTTTTTTTTTTTTATCAATAGGTATATTTTATTACATAATATGGTACAAAAGATTTAAGAGATACTGTTGATATAAAGATGGCATATACAATACACGATGTGAGAGATACATGTCTAGTACATATTGTTACATGTTTGTCACTGATTATAATGCGAAAATCTCATCCAGCTGTTCCGAGCTGGGGCGCGTGCCAGAATACAGCATGCATTACCCTCTGAACAGCAGCGCTGAGTCGCTGGAACAGAAAACTAGCTGCCCTGGGATCCCTAGTTACCCTGTTGAGTCTTTTGCCCAGCTCCTTGAGGAACTTAGATGCACTCTTTCCCCATGAGCCAAGGGTCTCTGAGCCTATGGAAACAAACATATAATGATGGGCAAGTTCTCCATATTTTCTCGACTTCTGGGACTCCCTGAAGGTGGCAGCTGCCTCTCCTTCCTCCCTGGTGTATTGGAGATAGGTATCAGCCAAGGTAGATGCATATGTGTAGTCCCACACCACCTGCTTGCCGTCTGTCCAGGCTTGAAGGGTGATACCATCTGGACGCTTTTGGCTGCCATCAGATCTGCATAGTTGGGGTGGTTCCCTTACTGCTGGGCATCCGGCTGTTGTGAGGCTCCTCTTGATAATGTTATTAACCTCTTCATGTCTTGCAATCTTTCCCTCGGATTTACGACACACAAGACCATGGTACCCGAATCGGTCTGCTGCTTCACTGCCACAAATACACCTGTGTTCGGCGAGAATAGGGGCGGCAAGTCGAAGGGCAACACCAATGCGGATGGTCTGTGGGTTGAGGCGTGTGCCAAGGCTGGAGTTGGGAACAGCCAAAAGAAAGTCCCCTGCATGAGGAGCTCTCACTGCAAGGAGGTTGGCTCTATCCTTCCCTGACACACTCTGAAGCATTGCTGAGGCTATATTCTCTACTATTGGGCCATCCCAGTGCGACTGTTTGTAGTTGTTGGGGAGCGCAGGCCTGGTTTCAGAGCCTGTTAGGTTATCCCAGATCCTGGCTCCATCAACGAACTTTTGGTCATGGATGCCAATCGTGTCCCTAAGATGTTCAGGGAGAATTGCTGCTACAAGCCCTCTGGATGCAATGCATGAAGACAGGAAAGCAGGTAGAGCAATCTGAGATGACTTGCGGACACCAATGCCTCCTAGTCTGACTGGGAGTGTAGCTTGGTCCCACTGCCCATCTTCTAGAGTAAGGTTAAGTACTTTAGTGAAGATCTGCCTCAGGATACTGTCATATTCGTGCAGTATAGGGTTATCATATGAAGGAGCACATCTTAGGAAATATGTCAACCTGGGCAGACTCAAGCATTTTGTGAGAAGGTACAAGGCATCATGGGTGTCAAGATTGCCTATTCGTTGTTCCATTCTCCTCAATTCTTCCAGTTTCTTCCTGAGAATTGTGTCAATGGCCTCGCTTCCCAGAGGTGATCCAAGCAAGACACTATTAGTAGGGGCAATGACTGTTGCTCCTGGTAGTTTTGATAACACTGCGTCTATCACTTGTTGATTGACTGAGATGATTTCACATTTGGATGGATTCAGGATGAGACCCATTTCCTGTCTCCGTGTCATCACCTGTGTAAGATCATCTACAAGGGACTCCTTTGTACCTGCTAGTGTGCCATCATCCAGGAACCAGATGTTTAGCTCACTGGTCAGTCTTACTGTGATTTCCCTAACTGCTATACAGAAGAGAAATGGTGCGAGAGGGTCCCCTTGCTGGACACCCTCTGATGATGTGATTTCATGCTCTCCAAACAGGAGCATTGATTCCCTGCTATATCCAGCTGAAACAAAAGGGAAGAGACCTGGAAAATGTTCTTGTACAGCTGCTAATACTACGTCCCTTTTCAGGAGATTAAATGCATTCTTGAAATCTAATTTAACCACTGCATTGTCCTCAGGCAGGTTGTCGATATACGCCCTTGTTGCATGAACCGCTGCTTCACTTCCTTGAGAGACCCCAAAGCCAAGCTGGTTTGGTTGAAGCATGATGGCTGCCTCTGCGCGAATACTTCTGACAGCAGCTTTAGAAACGAGGCGGCGAAACGTGTTGCCCACTGCGATTGGCCTAATTCCTCCATCCTTCTTTTTAAGGGCACAAAGTGATGCTCCAAAAAAGAAAGGTTTAATCTTGTCAGGAATCAGACCAGCCAAGGAATTGTTGACGAACCTTGTGATCTCTGAAAGCAGTGTCTCTGCAATCTCCCCGATAACTGGATTAACCATTTCCTTTAAATGTTGTGGCCTTATTCCATATATATATGTCGTGCCGATTAGGTAAAACTTGCGATTTTGGCTTAAATAGCAACGCTCACCTTGCCATATAAGACAAGGGAAAATTTGTGTATGCAATAATTTCGCCAAAATCATTCTGAACATAACGAAAAAAATATATTTCATTGTGTTTGTTTATTGATAAATTAATGTTAACGTATCTAAAATATATTTAGTTGGGTTAGGCTAAATTAAATTGCGCTTGTTGTAATAAGGTTAGGTAGGTTTTCAAAGTTTCTCTTTGTACAAAATTATAAATTCTTACATTAACATATATGAAAAAAATATATATTTAAACGTATAAGAAAATTTTAGAAAGGACTTAATTTTAGATGAGTTCTTGCTAATTGACCAGTTTTACCTAATCGGCACGACATATATATATATATATATATATATATATATATATATATATATATATATATATATATATATATATATATATATATATATATATATATTAATTAATATTTAATTTTTATAAAATATATATATGTCGTGCCGATTAGGTAAAACTGGTCAATTAGCAAGAACTCATCTAAAATTAAGTCCTTTCTAAAAATTTCTCTTATACGTTTAAAGATATATATTTTTCATTTATGTTAATGTAAGAATTTATAATTTTGTACCAATGATAATGATTCAAAAATCACTTGTATCGTAATTTGATTTCATTGATATATATATATATATATATATATATATATATATATATATATATATATATATATATATATATATATATATATATATATATATATATATCGACACCACCAGGGTGGTGTCAATTAGCAAGAACTCATTTAAAATTAAGTCCTTTCTAAAATTTTATCTTATAAGTTAAAAGAAATATTTGTTTCATTTATATTAATGTAAAAATTAATATTTTTGTTCCAAAAGAACCTTAGAAAACTTACCTAACCTTATTATAACAAGCGCATTTTAATTTAGCCTAATCCAACTAAATATATTTTAGATAAGTTTACAATAATTTAATAATAAACAAACACATTGAAATATATTTTTTTCGTTATGTTCAGAATGATCTTTACGAAATTATTGCATACACAAATATTCGCCGGCAAGAAGAGCTTTGCTATTTAAGCCAAAATAGCAAGTTTTACCTATTCGGCACGACATATATATATAGGGCGACAAACAGCCGCCGGGCCAATACCAACAACAGGACACCTGACGCCTCAAAAATCAGAGCCCAATTTAGCAAAAAAAATTGCAAAAAAAATAGAAGAGCACTGAGGCTTATTACCATTGAGGATACCATCGCTCATAAGGACGTCATTACAGCACAAGCCCTGAAGGACAAACATCCACCCATTGCTCCCAGTACTAACATTGACCTCCTTGACATTGCAGTAGGTGAAGAACATTTAAGCCTACAAGACGCTGATGTGTATAAAGATGCTGTCATTTCCACAGGGCTCAGCAGGAGGTTTCACGGGGTTTAAGGCCACAACACTTAAAACAAATGCTCAATCCAGCACTTGGTGAGGTATCAGAGAGGTTGCTGTCTGAACTCACTAAATTTTCCAATGTGTGCCTGGCTGCCGGTGTCCCAGAGGCCATTAGACCCCTTTTCTTTGGTGCCTCACTATGTGCCCTCCGGAAAAATGATGGAGGAATCAGGACCATTGCAGTGGGCAACACCCTTCGGCGCCTAGTCGCCAAGGCTGCAGTAAGAATGGTGAGTCAAGATGCTGCCTCAATGTTGAAACCAACTCATCTCGGTTTTGGTGTTCAACAAGGCTGTGAAGCAGCTGCCCATGCAGCACGAGAATACATCAACTACATATCCGATGAAAAAGCCTTGATCAAATTGGACTTTGCCAATACTTTCAACTTAGTCAGAAGTGATGCTGCTCTCCAAGCAGTTTCTAGACACTTCCCTTCCCTCTATCCCTTCATAGAATCGTGTTATAGTGTGACTTGTAAGCTATTGTTTGGGGACTATGAAATTGACTCAAGTGAGGGTGTGCAACAGGGGGACCCTCTCGCCCCCTTTCTATTCTGTCTAGTCATCAAGGAAGTCACAGAAGCGCTCTCCAGTGAGCTCAATATCTGGTTCTTGGATGATATTACCCTAGCTGGCACTACAGAATCTCTCCTAGAGGACATCAGAAAAATTAAAGACATGGGAGAGAGCCTGGGCCTATCTTTAAACCCCACGAAATATGAAATAATTTCTTCCAATCGACAGATGATCCAGAATATTAGTGCTGTTTTACCAGGAGCACGAGCCATTGATCCAGCCAACAGCACTCTCCTTGGTGCTCCTCTTGGGTCCAATGCCATCGATCTGATCCTAGAAAAGAAAATTTCAGACCTCAGGACGATGGAAGGCAGGATGAAAGACATTGATACACATGATGTCTTCTACCTACTCACCAGGTGCCTGTCCATCCTAAAACTTACCTACTTCCTGAGATGTCTTCCTTAAGACAATGCTAAAGAGTGTATTGAATATTTCCCTTGAAGATGGACAGTGGTTGCAAGCCTCACTTTCTCTTAGCTAATAATAATAATAATAATAATAATAATAATTACTTTATTTAAATCGTGTTTGTTTATGCTCAGCGTCCACTTATAAACTTCACTGATATATCCTCTCATTCTAGCTCTCTCAAGAAAGTGAAGGTTCAAGGCTCAAAGTCCATCTTCATATGGGAGTTAATCAACTTTGTCTTCCTTCTCTACATGTTCTCCAAAGAATTTATATTCATCCTGTAGTAAGGAGACTACAAGTGAGCAGCATAATCTAAGTGAGGCCATATTTGTGATGTATAGAGCTGTATAATGACTTTCAAGTTCGTTACTTATACTTCTTGATATAAATCCAAGAACTCTGTCAGCCTTTTTGGGATCACTTAGGCATTGTTGTCTTTGATTCTGTTTCACATTCAAAGTGATGACGCTCTGCATCACCCAGTTTATAAGTATGAAGTTTATTTTCATGACCAAAGATTAGTACTTTACACTTGTCCACATTCAACTTCATCTGCCACTTTTCAGACCATAACCTTAATTTGACCAAATCCTCCTGAAGTTCATTTGTATCCTCCTCAGAATCTATTATTCGGGCTATTTTTTTAATCATCACCGAATTTATTCGTTTTACTTGTAATTCCTTTATCAAGGTCATTAATGTAAATTATAAAAAAAACAATGACCCTTGTGGAACGCCAATTGTGACCGGTCCCCATTCAGACTTGACCCCATTAATGCAATCTCTGCTTTTTATTGGTAAGCCATGCCTCGATCCATGTTAGTAATTTACCTTCTATACCATGAGCTGCCACTTCTCTTAAAAGTCTTTTGTGAGGTTCTCTATCGAAGGCTTTATTGAAATCCAAATAAACAACGTCATATTCTTTATCACTGTCTGCTGCCTCAAATGCTCTACTAAAGAACGTAATTAATTTTGGGAGGCAGGAACGACCTCTCGTGAATCCATGCTGAGACTTATTAATTAAATTATGCTCGTTAAGGTAGTTTCTAATAGTATCAGCTATAACTGATTCTAATAATTTGCCTTCTATAGCCGTCAGTCTTATTGGATGGCAATTTGATGGAACTGACTTATCCCCTGATTTAAATATAGGAATTACATTAGCCATCTTCCACATCTCTGTCACGACACTAGTTTGCATAGACGCATTGAACAAGCTTGTTAACGGCTAAGTTCCCACTAGCACTCTTTGAGCACCCTTGAAAACAATTTGGGCCCTGGGACTTATATATTTATTCTAAATATAAAAAAACGGAATTATATATGAAGGACTAACCCTCCCTTCTTCTATAAAATGTTACATGAGAGGTCTCGTGTCTCAGTTGATAGCTTTCTTAGCTCATGCACCGAGATATCAGGGATCGTTCCCGGTACGTGTGACTCATTACACCTACTACCCATATCCACCTAGCAGTAAATAGGTACCTGTGTGTTAGTTGACTGTTGTGGTTCGCGTACAGAAGAAGAATATTAAAGGACCCATTGGAAATTAGACAGACCTCCACGTTAAATTTTTTTACAAAATCTGATTTAATATTCTCTAAAGAAAATATATCAGTTCGTTTAAATCAATGAAAACATGTTTTTTTTCTGTACAAAAATTAAGAAGTTTGTCATTATACTTCTAAAGTAATTAAAATTTGGAACATTAATGTTCACTGTAGTGTTTAAGGAGATATTACCGTGTAAACACTGGTATGAATGTCTTGTAATCACTGCTCAAGGAGTAAAAATTTGTCATGTGTTTCTATGTGTATGTTACATGAAGGATAAAGATACAATAAGATTAGTTAAACTAAACTTTTATAGCCTGCAATAGCATATTCAGTAAATATAATGATTGAGACACTTATGCAACATATTAAAATCTTTATTGAAGAAACGTTTCGCCCCACACAGTGGCTTCATCAGTCCAATACAAAGCAGAAAGGTGTATGGAGAGGAGGTTTCAAACCATTTATCGTATCTATCAGACACTGCAACATCATGGGATCTTGAAACAAGGAATTCTTCAACACTTGTCCAACCTTTGGACGAAGACCTACTTACACTAGTGGATGGTTCCACTATGATCCCGCCTCCTCCTGCTTCCACTCACCTGACTACAATATATAAGCCACTTCTACGATCCTGTGCTGTACTTCTACAAGATTGATGAACTGAACACATCAATTCCAGGCTGAGGGACGGATTACCTCAAACTCCTCCTCTCCTTACACCTTTCTGCTTTGTATTGGACTGATGAAGCCACTGTGTGGAGAAACGTTTCCTCAGTAAAGCTTCCCATGATGCATAAGTGTCTCAATCTTCAACTTGTCGGTTTTAAACCATTTATCACACAGTAAGTATTATGTACTCAATAAAATTATGCCCCTCATGCCAAATTTTGTCCAGTGCCCTCCAGCTTGTTATAGCTTTTGAAACCCCATTGGTTGAACAAAGTTTTCAACTGATGAATTTTGGAAGTTCTTCTCTACAGTTCCTATTTTTTTTTACTTGCATGAGGGATAATTAAAAGATGTAATAAAAAACACATACGTGAAAAGTAATCCAAAATAATGTATAGAAACATAAACACATATCTCGTAGTATTTATCTTATTATCTTTGCAGCACCTCTGTCAATAATAATTTTGTATCTAATCGTTTTTTTATTGTCATTTCAGGTAAATACTGACCAGGGAACTTCTCACCACCAAAAAAGACCAGTAAGTAATAAATTATGGTGATTAAGAATCTCGAATTGGAGTGAATGTTGTTAATAGGGATGCGCCAGTAGCGGTATCGGTATCAGCGAGTACAAGCGACTTTTATGATATCAGTATCGATGAAAAAGCTCCCGATACCAGCCGATGATTTTAAAATAATAATATTAAACATGTACTTAAAAATATTAAAATTAACACTGCCTCACAATTAAGAGGGTTACTAACATACACACAAACACACCCTGGTCATGGAGCAGGGAGAGTTATCCAATAGCGACCAGTGAAGTGGCAGGGCCAGGAGCTGTGACTCGACCCCTGCAACCACAACTAGATGTGTACACACACACACACACACACACACACACACACACACACACACACACACACACAGAGTATTTCTTTAGTCACAGAGTTGTCAGGAAGTGGAATAGTCTGGGAAGTGTTGTAGTGGAAACAGGATCATACATAGCTTTAAGAAGAGGTATGATAAAGCTCATGGAGCAGGAAGAGTGGCCTAGTTGCGACCAGTGAAGAGGCGGGACCAGGAGCTGTGATTCGCCCCTGCAAAAACAACTAGGTGAGTACAACTGGGTGAGTACACACACACACACACATCGTGGTCATGAGTGTAACAGCCTAAATTTTAATGTTTTTTGGGGGGGCTTATTTAGTATGTAGCAGAGGTCAGTGATCGTGACAGGTTCAGTGAACAATCCCGAAAGTTAGAAAGGTGAAGGAAAGACCAAATTTTAATAAAAATTTGTGTGGCAAGCCACCAGGCAGTCACAACGGCTGCTACTAGGATCATAATTATGCAAATAACAACAGCATAAGTGGTGACTCCAAAGTGAGAGGGATAAGTGCAAAGTCAGGATAGATTAGTGAGTGAGCAGCAACGGAAGGATATAACGAGTGAGAGAACAAGAAAAACATAGAAACAAAATATAACAAAGGAAAAAGAACTAGATATCAGATGAGTCATGTCACAAAGCACGGAAAAAAGTATAAATATCTGGACAGAAAAAGTGGAGTACATATGAATTGAGTTAGATAATCAAAATAGGTGCTAAAAAACTTGAAAGAATCGGACGCAGTACGTCAATGCCAGCAAGGATAAACCACCACGACCATCAGTTCACTGCCAGAAAACAAATATTCATCTATTTTGTGGTAAATGGTCAATTAAATAATTCCAGGTATTCTGCATTAACTGGAAGTTAAGGGTCCAGTCACCTTTATAGAGCCTGAGAGTTATTAGCATTGAATAAGAAGAGAAGAATAAATGATGGGTGTGACGTCATTGTACAAGTATGGGAAGACTGTATAGTTCCCCTACACACGTACACACACCGCTAGCACACCCACATATTTGAGAACATACACAAATATACTAGGACATGCCAGCTAAGAATACTTTAACAGGGCTGAGTAAGTCTGTATAGGTTGTATGAGGTACTGATAGAAATAAAGAGTTTTTTTTTATTAAATTTATGTGAGAAATACGTTATTAGATGGCAACTAAAATTGAATGATGGGAAGCAGGAAAGATGCATATACCATACCACCATGATGAGCACATACACACACACACACACACACACACACACACACACACATGCACTACAAAAACCTAACCCATTAAAAAAATGGGGGCTGAGAGGGGAAGTCGAAGGCGGTCCTGGTAAGGATAAATAGATGGAACACCTATGTAAAAGGATGGAACAAGAGTGGAATAGCAAACTAGGTGAGCTTTCTGTGAAAATGGAGAAGAGGATGAAGGCAGAGAAGAAGAAATGGGAGTCACAAGCTGAAGCTGCAGAAGCCAGGATACGGGCACTAGAATATGAGGTAAATATGCTGAAGTAAGTTACAAGGCTATTGCCTAGAGGAGACATGGCAATGGAAGTAGGTACACCCCTATTAAATGAGGAACCCAGAGAAAAGGAAAAACACAAGACTTATGCTAAGGCCCTATCAGTCCACCAAGCAAGGCTGAAGAATGTAGGGGGAGAGCCGTTAGGAGCAGCGTTAGCAGTAAGTGAAGGGGGAGAAGGTAGAGGTGACATGTCCCATGCAGAGGCACGACCATGCCATCAAGAATTACAGGACCTAGAGACACAGAGGAAAAGGCAATGGGAGAAGGAGAGGTAGCAGGCAGTGTTTATTCATGGGCTTTAAGAGAGCAAAGGGAGTACACATAATGAAAGATGGCAGAAAGAAAAACTGGAGATTGAAAACATCATCAAAGAAATAGGCAAGGAGAATATGTCTGAGATAGAAAATTTTCAGAGAATAGGAGGGTACCTGAAGGGTAGAAATCAGCCAGTCAAACTGATTTTCAAGACAGAAACAGTGTGGAATAGGATCCTGCAAGAGAAACCACGGCTGAAGGACTCATCAGCATATAAGAGGGTGTTCCTAAACCATGACAGAAAAAGAACAAAACGACAGCAGCTGAGGGAGAAGACACAGAAACGAAAGGGGCTAGGAAGACAGACAAGGACAAAGTCAGGAGGACAAGCAGAGCTGGGCAGAGCAACAAGCACAAGCACACACAGAACCACCATCAGAACCCCACAGCCAAGCATGCTATCCCAACGCAAATCACAATCCACACATACAGCTCCCAACCCACACTATGCTGTAGAATCTCACAGCACACTATCAGCCCCCCACCCAAACAGACCCCTCAGAACACAGTGTTGAAGAGGAAACTGAAGGTTTGGTACACCAACACTGATGGAATAACAAATAAATGGGAGGAGTGGCATGAAAGAATCAAAGAGGCATCACTGGACATCATAGCTCTCACTGAAACCAAGCTCATAAGAATTATAGCAGATGTCATTTTTCCAATGGGATATCAGATCCTGAGGAAAGACAGAGGAAACAGAGGGGGTGGAGTGGCACTATTCATCAAAAACCAATGGGATTTTGATGAGCTGGAGAGAGGAGACAGAGGAGAAGAAAGAAATTACATAATACGAACACTTCAGTCTGGAGGTTCCAAGAGGTAATTGCAGTAATGTATAACCCACCACAGAACGGCAGGAGGTCAAGGCAAGAGTATGATGAGAGTAACAGAGCGATGGTTGACACACTGGCTGAAGTGGACAGCAGGGCTCATGCAAGCAGGGCAAAACTACTCATTGTGGGTGACTTCAATCACAAATAAATTGACTGGGAGAACTTGGAGCCACATGGGGGCCCAGAAACGTGGAGGGCTAATATGATGGAGGTGGTTCTGGAAAACCTTATGTACCAACACGTAAGGTAAGACACACTACAAGAGATAGAAGAGAGGATGAACCAGCAAGACTGGACCTAGTTCACCTTGATTAGTGCAGATATTGATGACATAACATATGAAAGACCCCTCGGTCAAAGTGACGACGGATTTCTGAGCTTCGAATACATAGCAGAGTTACAAGTGGAGAAGGAAGCAGGAGGGGCAGGACGAGCAAAGCCAAACTACAAGAAAGGGACTACAGAGGCATGAAGAATTTTCTGCACGAGGTTCAGTGGGATAGAGCACTAGCAGGGAAGTCAGTAAATGAGATGATGGAATATGTGACAATATTAAAGGAAGCTGAGGAGAGGTTTGTAATAAAGGGCAACAGAAATAACAAGAAGGCAAGGAAGAGTCCGTGGTTCACTCGAAGGTGTAGAGAGGCCAAAAGCAAGTGTGCGAGAGAATAGAAGTAGTATAGAAGGAAGGACCCAGGAGAATAAGAAGAGCAGTTGTTGAGCCAGAAAAGAATATGCACAGGTAAGAAGGGAGGCCCAATGACACTATGAAAATGACAGCAGTGAAAGCCAAATCTGACTCGAAACTGTAATATAGCCACATCAGGAAGAAAACAGTCAAGGACCAGGTAATCAGGCTGAGGAAGGTAGGAGGGAAGATCACAAGAAACGACAGAGAAGTATGCGAGGAGCTCAACACGAGATTCAAAGAAGTGTTCACAGAGGAGACAGAAGGGACTCCGGAAAGACAGAGAAGTTGGGTACACCATCAATTGCTGGACACAATACATTCAACCGAGGAAGAAGTGAAGAGGCTGTTAAGCAAGCTAGATACCTCAAAGGTGATGGGGCTGGATACCATCTCTCCATGGGTCTTGAAAGAGGGAACAGAGGCGCTATGTGTGCCACTAACAACGATCTTCAACACTTCTATCGAAACAGGGCGACTACCTGAGGTATGGAAGACAGCTAACGTAGTCCCAATTTTTAAAAAAAGAGGCAGACACGAAACATTAAATTACAGATCAGTGTCACTGACATGTATAGTATGCTAAGTCATGGAGAAACTTATCAGAATAGTGGTGGAGCTCCTAGAAAAGAATAAGAATATCAACGACAACCAGCACGGTTTCAGGGATGGGAAATCGTGTTTCATACACCTACTGGAGTTCTGTGACATGGTGACAGCAGGAAGATAAGAGAGAGAGAGAGAGGTGGGTAGACTCCGTTTTCTTGGACTGTAAGAAGGCTCTTGACATAGTTTTAGACACGAGATCAGTGTATAAGCTGGAGGACCAGGCAGGTGTAACAGGGAGGAAACTGCAATGGATCAGGAAATACCTGTTCGGAAGACATCAGCGAGTACTTGACGAGGAGTCAGAGTGGGCGCCTGTGACGAGCGGGGTTCCACAGGGGTCAGGCCTAGGCCCGGTGCTGTTTCTGGTATAAGTGAACGAACTAACAGAAGAAATAGATTCAGGGGTGTCCCTGTTTGCAGATGATCTGAAGTTGATGAGAATTCAATCGGACGAGTATCAGGAAGAACTACAAAGGGATCTTTACAGGCTGCAGGCCTGGTCCAGAAACTGGCTCCAGAGTTCAACCCTACCAAGTGCAAAATCATGAAGATTTGGGAAGGGGAAAGAAGATCGCAAACGGAGTACAGTCTAGGGGGTCTAAAGACTACGAACATCACTTAAGTAAAAGGTTCTTGGAGTGAGTATAACACCGGGCACATCTCCTGAGGCGCATATCATTCAAATAACTGCTGCAGCAAACGGGCGCGTAGGAAACCTTAGAATAGCATTCCGACATCTCAATAAGGAATCGTTCAGACGCTCTATACCGTGTATGTCAGGCCTCTATTGGAGTATGCAGCACCAATTTGGAACTACACCTGGGCAAGCATGTAAGGAAATAAGAGAAGGTGCAAAAGTTTGCAAGAAGATTAATCCCGGAGCTAAGGGGTATGTCCTACGAGGAGAGGTTAAGGAAAATCGACCTGACGACACTGGAGGAAAGGAGAAATAGGGGGATATGATAACAACATATAAAATACTGAGAGAAATTGACAAGGTGGACATAGACAAGATGTTCCAGAGATGGGACACAGAAACAAGGGTTCACAGTTGGAAGTAGAAGACTCAGATGAATCACAGGGATGTTAAGAAGTGATGTAGTGGAGGCACGATTCATACATAAATTTAGGAAGAGGTATGATAAAGCTCATGGATCAGGAAGAAAGACCTAGTAGCGACCAGTGAAGAGGCGGGACCAGGAGCTGTGAATCGACCCGTGCCCGTATGCAATAATTTCGCAAAAATCATTCTGAAACTAACGAAAAAATATATTTCTTTGAGTTTGTTTATTATTAAATTATTGTAAACGTATCTAAAATATATTTAGTTGGATTAGGCTAAATTAAATTGCGCTTGTTATAATCAGGTTAGGTAAGTTTTCAAAGTTTCTCTTGGTACAAAATTATAAATTTTTACATTAACATAAATGAAAAAAATATATCTTTAAACGTATAAGAGAAAATTTTAGAAAGGACTTAATTTTAAATGAGTTATTGCTAATTGACCAGTTTTACGTATTAGGCACGACATATATATATATATATATATATATATATATATATATATATATATATATATATATATATATATATAATAATATATATATATATAAATATATATATATTGCCATGTATTATTATATCATATGATATAGCATCATATTATCATACTATATATTATATAAATTATCAATATCACTCATGTCAACCCATGATGTTTGCCCATATGTTTCTATCATAGCAAAGCATATGGTTACCTATATATTTATTATTATAATATTCTCGTTATATATAAATAATATATATATATATATATATGTGTGTGTGTGTGTGTGTGTGTGTGTGTGTGTGTGTGTGTGTGTGTGTGTGTGTGTGTGTGTGTAAATATATGATATTAATGATTCAAAATCACTTGTTTCGTTATGTCATTGATAATTAGACGGCTCGTGAAGGCTGGTATACCAAACAGGATGAGGTTGAAATTAGTCTCAGCGGCTCCACGACCACGAATGTCCTTGCACCAGGATGACACACTCAGTACTGCTGAGCACCTGGTGTTTAAGGATGGTGGTCCAGTGGATAAAGTGATGCGTACTTTGTTCAGTTCACACAGGTCTGAGCATGGGAACGCAGGATCGAGTCCTGGCTAAGCCGCAGTTCTGTTATTGATTCAAAATCACTTGTAAATTAATGGTATAGAATACCGAGATGAAAATTAAGACACATGTGGAACATCTGGGTATCTTTATTGTACACGTTTCCCCATCCAGTGGCTTAATCAATACAAATTCAAGGACATAGTTGGAAGATAAGAACTATATACAAAAGATGAGGTAATCAGTTCCTCAGCCTTGGAACTGGTGCTCTTTACACGAATTCACGCATTAATTTTCCTCATAAGAAAAGCCTCGGGATAGCTGGTCGCTGCATCCATGTTCAACTTCCAATTGTGACCCCTTGTTTCTTTGTCCCATCTCTAGAGCATCCTGTATTTTCCACCTTGTCAATTCCTCGCAGTATTTTATATGTCGTAACCATCCTGTCCTCCAGTGTCGCCAGGCCGATTTCCCTTAACCTTTCTTCGTAGGACATTCTCCTTAGCTCTGGGATTAGTCTTGTTGCAAACCTTTGCACTTTATCTAATTTCTTAACGTGCTTGACCAGGTGTGGGTTCCGAACTGGTGTTGCATACACCAATATGGGCCTGACGTACACGGTGTACAGAGTCTTGAACGATTCCTTGCTGAGGTATCGGAACGCTATTCTTAAGTTTACTTGGCTCCCATAAGCTGCAGCAGGTATCTGGTCGATGTGCGCCTAAGGAGAAGTGCTCGGTATTACTCACCCCAAAATCCATTTCCTTGAGTGAGGTTTGCAGTCTTTGCCCACCTGGCCTATACTCTGTATGTGGTCTTCTTTGCCCTTTCCCGATCTTCAAGATTTTGCATTTGGCGAGGAGCCAGTTGCTGGGCCAGCCTTACAGCTTGTCCAGGTCTCTGTGTAGTCCTGCCTGATCCTCATCCGATTTAATTCTCCTCATTAACTTCACATCATCTGCAAACAGGGACACTTCTGAGTCTATCCCTTCAGTCATGTCATTCACATATTCCAAAGGCAGCACTGGTCCTAGGACTGATCCCTGTGGAACCCCGCTCATTACAAGCGCCCACTCTGACACCTAGTCACGTAGTATGATTCGTTGTTGCCTTGCTGTCAGATATTCTCTGGTCCACTGCAGTGCATTTCTGTTAGCGTGCCTGATCCTCTAGCTTTTGCACTAACTTTTTGTGAGGAAGTGTGTCGAAGGTCTTCTTGCAGTCCAAGAAGATGCAATCTACCCACCCCTCTCTCTCATGTCTTACTTTCGTTACCCTGTCATAAAACTCAAGTAGGTTTGTGACACAGGATTTCCCTTCCCTGAAACCATGCTATTTGTCGTTTTATAAGCTTGTTATTTTCTAGATGCTTCACCACTCTGCTCCTGATAATCTTCTTCATGATTTTGCATACTATATACGTCAGTGACACTAGTCTATAGTTCAATGTGTGTGTGTGTGTATGTGTGTGTATTCACCTATTTGTACTCACCTATTTGTGGTTGCAGGTGTCGATTCATAGCTCCTGGCCCCGCCTCTTCACTGATCGCTACTAGGTCCTCTCTCTCCCTGCTCCATGAGCTTTATCAAACCTCGTTTTAAAACTATGTATGGTTCCTACCTCCACTACCTCACTTTTCAGACTGTTTCACTTCCTGACAACTCTGTGACTGAAGAAATACTTCCTAACATCCCTTTGACTCATCTGAGTCTTCAACTTCTAATTGTGACCCCGTGTTTCTGTGTCCTATCTCTCGAACATCCTGTCTCTGTCCACCTTATCTATTCCTGGCAGTATTTTGTATGTCGTTATCATGTCTCCCCTAACCCTCCTGTCTTCCAGTTTCGTCAGGCCTATTTCCCTTAACCTTTCTTCGTAGGACATTTCCCTTAGCTCTGGTACTAGCCTTGTTGCAAACCTTTGCACTTCCTCTAATTTCTTGACGTGTTTGACTAGGTGTGGATTCCAAACTGGTGCTGCATACTCCAATATGGGCCTGACGTATATGGTGTACAGAGTCTTGAATGACTCTTTACTGAGGTTTCGGAACGCTATTCTTAGGTTTGCTGCAGCATACGGGGGTCTGGCGTTTGTGCGCCTCAGGAGATGTGCTTGGTATTATACTCACCCCAAGATCTTTTTACTTGAGTGAGGTTTGCAGTCTTTAACCACCTAGATTATACTCTGTCTGCGGTCTTTTTTGCCCTTCCCCGATCTTCATGACATTGCATTTGGCGGGGTTAAATTCAAGGAGCCAGTTGCTGCACCAGGCTTGTAGCCTGTCCAGGTCTCTTTGTAGTCCTGTGTGTGTGTGGGTGTGTCTGTGTGTTTGTGTGAGTGTATGTGTACATGGGTGTGAAAGATAAAGAGAGAGAGAGGGGGAGAAAGAAAAAGAGGGACAGGAGGAAGGTACTCACCTAGTTGTGGTTGCAGGGGTCGAGTCATACCTCCAGGTGTGTGTGTGTGAGGGAAAGAGAGAGGGAGGGAGCGAGAAAGGAAAAGAGGAAGTAAGAGAGAGAGAAAGAGAGGGGAAGAAGAGAGAGAGAGAGACAGGGAGATAGATAGATAGAGAAAGAGAGAGAGAGAGAGAGATACAAGGAGATAGAGAGAGAGAAATAGAGAGAGAGATTTACTTATCCAAGAGAAGAAATGCCAGCTGCTTTAAGCTACATCAATCACCAGCTAAGAGCTATATCAGCTTTCAGAAACCGATGGCAGGTAACAGTTGCACCTGAGAAAACACAAATGATGATGGTCTCTAGGCACCATGATGGTAATGCAGGAGTAGTAGTAAGTATGAATGGGAGAGTGTTGGTACCTGGGAAAGAAGTTGATATCCTTGGGGTGAAATTTGACTCCAAACTGACCATGAAGAACCACATTGTAAATCTTGCAAACAAGGCAGCCAGGAAGCTTACAGCACTTCGACGTATCTCGCATTTGCTCGACAGTAGGGGTTGCAAGATTCTATATGACGCACAAGTACGCTCACACCTTGAGTATGCTCCACTTTCTTGGTTTGCCTGCCTCCCCATCTCATCTGCGACTGCTTGATAGAGTAAAGAATAGAGAAAGACACCTCATCTCTCGCTTGGACTCATCCTGGAAACATCTGTCATTTCAGCAGAGCTTTCAACACAGGAGGAATGTGGGCGGCCTTACTGTTATGTACAAGGCCAACATTGTTAAAGTACCATACTTGGTTTCATTTCGAAGACAGCGAGATGTAAGCTTCTATACCACAAGACGGGCAGAAAGCAGCAAATTCACTTTGGATGTACCCTTCTCCAGAACATCACTTCATCTGCGATCTGGAACACGTTCGTACAGCATAACGATATCAACGAGATAAAGTCAGTTGATCAAATGAAAATGCTGGCCCACAGATGGCTCCAATTTCATCCTGTTCCTTACTTGTATGTTTCATAACAATGAAAATGCTTTCAAATGAGCTGATATAGGTGAAAGCTCTTAGCTTGTCAATAAAGTTAGGAATCCTTAATTTGGCAATAGCTTATCAAAACAATAGGAATCCTTAACCTAACCTTGTCAAACCCTGTGTAAAAGAGAGAGAGAGAGAGAGAGAGAGAGAGAGAGAGAGAGAGAGAGAGAGAGAGAGACTCCCTTCTGCTCCAACTCGACTGTCAACATAACAATGCAAATGCTTTCAAATGAGCTAATGTAGGTAACAGCTCTTAGCTTTTCAATAAAGTTAGGAATCCTTAATTAATTTGTCAATAGCTTATCAATAAAGTTAGGAATACTTAACCTAACCTTGTTAAACCCTGTGTAAAAAAGCGAGAGAGAGAAAGAGAGAGAGAGAGAGAGAGAGAGAGAGAGAGAGAGAGAGAGAGAGAGAGAGAGAGAGAGAGAGAGAGAGAGAGAGAGAGAGCGAGTAAAGAGACAGAGGGACTCCCTTCTGCTCCAACACAACTGTCAACATATAATAATTGTTGGTGACCTCAACCAACATCTTATACAGATGGACTTTGATGACCTTCTTGCAGTGTTTGACATGAGAAACTTTGTTGATTTCCCTACTCACATCTCTGGCTCCTCCCTTGACCCAGTAGTGAGTGATCTGGCAGAAGGTATAGTCACTTGTCAACCCCTCGGCTATGTTGGATCGTCTGACCACAAGGCTGTTTTTACCACACTTAAGATCCCAACAGAACGAGATGAGTAGTCTACATGCACAACCTGGCTATGGGAAAGAGGTAAATGGCCAACCCTTTGCTCTGAGCTCGCCACCACAGATTGGAATGCTCTTCTCCAAGGGGATGTTGACAACCAAGTGAATGCCTTCACTGGGCACATCCTTAATCTACAACAAGAACACATCCCTCACTGGCAGTATGTGACGAAGCCTACATATTAGCTGTGGTTTGGCTTTCGTTGTAGAGAGGCTGCTTCTGCCAAGAACAAGGCTTGGTGAAGGTATAAGAGACATCCTACTACCTATAACAGGAACTTACACAGGCAAGCCTGTAGGCATATGGGTGAAGTTCAAAACTGTGCAATCTCTAAATGGGAGGTGGACACGAAAAGAAAGCTAGCATCAGGTAGAGTGGGCTCCAAACCCTGGTGGTCCCTGGTCAAGGACTGACAAGGTTATCTGCCTGATGAATTTAATCCACTTCTAAATCGACAGGCTGAGACCACCTCTACTAGTAGTCAGGAGAAAGCGGACCTCTTTGCAAGGGACTCTCCTTGGCTAGCTGCAAGAACTGTGTCAAAACTGTCAGTGGTGACAATAAGTCAGGAGGAGGTGCATCTTCGTAAATAGCTAGACCAAGAAAAGTCTGTGGGCCCAGAGAAGTTGAGCCCAAGATTTCTGAAATGTGCAGACTAGTTTGCAGCACCTCTAACTCGCATCTTTCAGCACTGCCTAGTACAGTGTAAATGACCTTCTCTTTGGAAAGAGGCAAATGTAGTAATTGTTCACAAAAAGATGAGCAAAGCAGAAATCAGCAACTACAGACCAGTGTCACTCCTGTCAATCAATGGCAAGATCCTTGAGACAATAATTTCAAGACAAATGACAGAGTTTTTTTTACTACCACTCACTACTTTGTGACCGTCAATATGGCTTCAGGAAGGTTACTCTGCTGCTGATCTGTTGTTAAATCTCTCCACAAAATGGCACCAGTCACTGGATGAATCCAAAGTCAACTGTATGGTAGCACTGGACACTGCTGGTACTTTCGACCGAGTGTGGCACCAGGGCCTCTTGGCAAAACTGCAAGCACTGGGAATTGCAGGCTCTACACTATGTCTCCTCAGTGGCTACATTCATGGTAAATATCTTAGGGTAGTTCTCAATGGAACAAATTCAGCAAGACATCCAATTGGGGCAAGTGTTCCACTAGGAAGTATGCTTGGACCATTGTTATGGAATGTCTACTTCAATGACCTTCTTCATCTCATCCCAGAATCCCATGCATATGCAGACGACTGTAATCTGACATTTACTTATCCAAGAGAAGAAATGCCAGCTGCTTTAAGCTACATCAATCACCAGCTAAGAGCTATATCAGCTTGGGGAAACCGATGGCAGGTAACATTTGCACATGAGAAAGCACAAATGATGATGGTCTCTATGCACCATGATGGTAATGCAGGTGCAGTAGTAAGCATGAATGGGGGTTGTGTTGGTACCTGGGGAAGAAGTTGATATCCTTGAGGTGAAATTTGACTCCAAACTGACCATGAAGAACCACGTTGTAAATCTTGAAAATAGGCAGCCAGGACGTTTACAGCACTTCGACGTATCTCGCATCTGCTTGAGAGTAGGGGTTACAAGATTCTGAATGAGGCACAAGTATGCTCACTCTTTGAGTATGCTCCACTTTCTTGGTATGCCTGACACCCCCCTCTCATCTGCGAATGATTGACAGAGTAGCGAACAGAGCAATACGTCTCATCTCTCGCTTGGACCCATCCTGGGTAGATCTGTCATTTCAGTAGAGCCTTCAACACAGGAGGGATGTACAAGGCCAACATTGTCAAAGTACCATTCTTGGTTCCACTTTGAGGACAGCGAGATAAAGTCAGTTGATCAAATGTAAATGCTGACCCACACATGGCTCCAACTTCAGTCTGTTCCCTACTTGTATGTTTCATAACAATAAAAATGCTTTCAAATGAGCTGATGTAGGTAACATCTCTTAGCTTGTCAATAAAGTTAGGAATCCTTAATTAACTTGTCAATAGCTTGTCAATAAAGTTTGGGATCCTTAACCTAACCTTGTCAAACCCTGTGTATGATCACTACCAAGTTCCATGGGAGATTTTTATTTTCAAATCATTTGTATTAGAAATCGATGATTCAGTATGGGCTTTGGGGTATAGAAAATACGCAGAGAAAGAGAGAGAGAGAGAGAGAGAGAGAGAGAGAGAGAGAGAGAGAGAGAGAGAGAGAGAGAGAGAGAGAGAGAGAGAGAGAGAAAGAGGAGAAAGAGAGAGGGACAGAGATTGGGAGAGAGATGAAGAGAGGGAGGGAGATGAGAGGCCGAAGAAAGAGGAAGAGAATACGGGAGGTAAGGGGGAGATCGAGGGGAGGCAGAGGGAGTAGGAAGGAGAGACAGAGGGAGTGGAGGGAAAGGGAGTGGGAGGGATAGTTAGTTACCATGTTGTCCTAGACACATGTCGATTAGACACTAGGCCTGTTGTATGTATATGTGTGTGTGTGTGTGTGTGTGTGTGTGTGTGTGTGTGTGTGTAATATGATTGATATTTTTGGAACTTCAAATTTCTTAACCAGTTGGTTTCCATAATGTATTTGTACTACAAGCATTTTCTCTTTTAGCAGTGCACTTGACCAGCTGTTTATCTTGAAATATTGCAGTTTGTTGCACTGCAGTGGTTGCACATTGAGAATTGTATTTAGTCTGTTTCAAAAGGCTTGGAAACAAAAAAAATATGTGTCGCTTTGTTATTGTAAGATCGTTACTGCTCCACGTTAGTATTCTTTGTACACTGCAAACACTCTTAGTATGCACACAGTCTGGTAGGAAAGACTTTCCCCTCCTGTTTTGGCTTCCTCAAGTGTGACTGCTCCTCTGCGTATAAATGCAGGGTATTGCTGGTTACTGTTCTCTCTATATTTTGCTTTAAACAACTAAATATGCAAGACGAATAATAATTTTGTAAACTGGAGTATTGCCGTATGTATATTATACTCGTTTACTTTAGATAATGACGAATATCTCTAACTTTAAAATTATGCCAAATAGACGTTTAAGATATTTTTTAACCTGTTTCATTACAGAATGTATATAAAAGGGAAATTTCTGCATGATGGGGTCATATTCTTATAATCAAGGAGGAAGCGCTAAACTCGTAGGATTATACAGCATCTGTAGGAGGGGAGGTGGAAGGTATTCAGGCTTAATTCAGAGAAGTGGAGCGCAGATCCAATTCCTTAGATCAAGAGCCCTTTACCAGCATCAAGGAACATTCCTTGAGGGGTCTGGGGTCATAACTCTGCTGAAATATGGATGAATTAGAAAATAATCTCGATATTTTAAAATTAAAAAAAAGCTAAACTACTGTAGTTCCTATATAGTGAGTAATCAAACGCTCCTATATAGTAAGTAATCAAACGCTCCTATATAGTGAGTAATCAAACGCTCCTATATAGTAAGTAATCAAACGCTCCTATATAGTAAGTAATCAAACGCTCCTATATAGTAAGTAATCAAACGCTCCTATATAGTAAGTAATCAAACGCTCCTATATAGTGAGTAATCAAACGCTCCTATATAGTAAGTAATCAAACGCTCCTATATAGTGAGCAATCAAACGCTCCTATATAGTGAGTAATCAAACTCTCCTATATAGTAAGTTATCAAACGCTCCTATATAGTAAGTAATCAAACGCTCCTATATAGTAAGTAATCAAACTCTCCTATATAGTAAGTAATCAAACTCTCCTATATAGTAAGTAATCAAACTCTCCTATATAGTAAGTAATCAAACTCTCATATATAGTAAGTAATCAAACGCTTTTATATAGTAAGTAATCAAACGCTCCTATATAGTAAGTAATCAAACTCTCCTATATAGTAAGTAATCAAACGCTCCTATATAGTAAGTAATCAATCTCTCCTATATAGAAAGTAATCAAACTCTCCTATATAGTAAGTAATCAAACTCTCCTATATAGTAAGTAATCAAACGCTCCTATATAGTAAGTAATCAAACGCTCCTATATAGTAAGTAATCAAACGCTCCTATATAGTAAGTAATCAAACGCTCCTATATAGTAAGTAATCAAACGCTCCTATATAGTAAGTAATCAAACGCTCCTATATAGTAAGTAATCAAACGCTCCTATATAGTAAGTAATCAAACGCTCCTATATAGTAAGTAATCAAACGCTCCTATATAGTAAGTAATCAAACGCTCCTATATAGTAAGTAATCAAACGCTCCTATATAGTAAGTAATCAAAAGCTCCTATATAGTAAGTAATCAAACGCTCCTATATAGTAAGTAATCAAACGCTCCTATATAGTAAGTAATCAAACGCTCCTATATAGTAAGTAATCAAACGCTCCTATATAGTAAGTAATCAAACGCTCCTATATAGTAAGTAATCAAACGCTCCTATATAGTAAGTAATCAAACGCTCCTATATAGTAAGTAATCAAACGCTCCTATATAGTAAGTAATCAAACGCTCCTATATAGTAAGTAATCAAACGCTCCTATATAGTAAGTAATCAAACGCAATCGACGGAATCCTTCTTATCATGTTAAAGTTATTCAGCTTTAGCATTAGAAAGAAACCAATATTGCATTGTTATTGTATTTTAAAATATCACTTATTCTTATCCTAGACTTTGTTATAAGAAAATGACGTTTCATAGCATAACTGTGAATGTCTGTATGACGACAGATAATGTTGCTCATATTCCAGAAGGGTGAGCATGAGTAGCACCTGACGTTATGACAAAGCAAAGGTTTTGCCTGCCTCTCCTCCTGACCCCTCCATAAATCACACTAGCCTCTCCTCCTGACCCCTCCATAACTCACACTAGCCTCTCCTCCTGACCCCTCCATAAATCACACTAGCCTCTCCTCCTGACCCCTCCATAACTCACACTAGCCTCTCCTCCTGACCCCTCCATAACTCACACTAGCCTCTCCTCCTGACCCCTCCATAACTCACACTAGCCTCTCCTCCTGGCCCCTCCATAACTCACACTAGCCTCTCCTCTCTTATAACTCCTCCTACACTGTAACGATGTCAAGTGGTAAATTTAGTGCATTAGAAAGAAAATTAGACAAAATAATAAAACAAATCGGAAAAAAATCTAAAAATTCCTTTCACGTTCAGACATATGTTTACGTGGCGCGTCATAACAAGAAATGTTGAAATGCCTATAATTCCCTGTAGAAACATATTACAACGAGATTTTCACTAAAATGTTGCCAGATTCTTAAACTATTTTCCTGTAAACAAAACTTATTTTCAATATTTTTTTCGATTTATTTCCTTACTCCGCGTGCCGGGTCGGTTACCTGTGTCTTAACCATCCCTGCATACCAGCCTCAGACGACCATATCAACAAACAAGCACCAGACGACCCCTCCCTCAACTACACATGCACACCAACACTAGATGACCATATCTTAACTGAAACACCACAAGACTAGATGTAAAAAGAGACAATTACGAACAGGAGCTTTGAAATTGTGTCTTTTTCACACTGAGTCTTTTTCACCATCATGTCTTTTTCAACAATAGTCGACTTTGTGACATTTCTCTCCAAACTCACCTTCATCAGACAACCAAACCAGCAGACCAGTACCAAACGACCATACCTGTACACTTGTAGACCAGCACCAAACGATGAATACAAAAGCACTTAAAGACTACGCTTGCACAACAGCAGAACAACACTAAACAACATCATCCAAACACCAGCAGTAGATGGCAAAACCAGGAAACCATCACCAGACATACACACGCGCAAAATGACACCCAACGAATATACATGCACACCAGCTCCAGAGAACCACAATAGCATAAGATCACAACTGCATCAGACTCAACAACCGACATCAAACCACGAGCAAAATCCTTCCCCAATAACACCAGACGGTCACATCTATACACAAGACTCAAGTGACCACATCTATAGACCATATAGCATCAGACAACACATTCAGCGTCACATGACCACACTAGTTCCAGACTACCTCAGGACAACCAGACTATCTACACAGCACCAGAAGACCACACCAACACCAGAAGACCACGCCATCACCAGAAGACCACGCCATCACCAGAAGACCACACCAGCACCAGAAGACCACACCAATACCAGAAGACCACACCAACACCAGAATACCACACCAACACCAGAAGACCAAGCCAGCACCAGAAGACCACGTCAGCACCAGAAGACCACACCAGCACCAGAAGACCGCACCAGCACCAGAAGACCACGCCAGCACCAGAAGACCACACCAGCACCAGAAGACCACACCAGCATCAGAAGACCACACCAGCACCAGAAGACCACGCCAGCACCAGAAGACCACACCAGCACCAGAAGACCACACCAGCATCAGAAGACCGCACCAGCACCAGAAGACCACACCAACACCAGAAGACCACGCCATCACCAGAAGACCACACAAACACCAGAAGACCACACCAACACCAGAAGACCACGCCATCACCAGAAGACCACACCAGTACCAGAAGACCACACCAGTACCAGAATACCACACCAACACCAGAATACCACACCAACACCAGAAGACCAAGCCAGCACCAGAAGACCACGTCAGCACCAGAAGACCACACCAGCACCAGAAGACCGCACCAGCACCAGAAGACCACGCCAGCACCAGAAGACCACACCAGCACCAGAAGACCACACCAGCATCAGAAGACCACACCAGCACCAGAAGACCACGCCAGCACCAGAAGACCACACCAGCACCAGAAGACCACACCAGCATCAGAAGACCACACCAGCACCAGAAGACCACACCAGCACCAGAAGACCACACCAGCATCAGAAGACCAAGCCAGCACCAGAAGACCACGTCAGCACCAGAAGACCACACCAGCACCAGAAGACCGCACCAGCACCAGAAGACCACACCAGCACCAGAAGACCACACCAGCATCAGAAGACCACACCAGCACCAGAAGACCACGCCAGCACCAGAAGACCACGCCAGCACCAGAAGACCACACCAGCACCAGAAGACCGCACCAGCACCAGAAGACCACGCCAGCACCAGAAGACCACGCCAGCACCAGAAGACCACACCAGCACCAGAAGACCGCACCAGCACCAGAAGACCACGCCAGCACCAGAAGACCACACCAGCACTAGAAAACTACATTAGCTCTGAAATACTACACCAGCACCAGAAGACTACTGTGAGGAATAAGAGCAGCTTTTATACATATATTGTATTTGTAAACAAGTAGTTACTTGTCAAACTATTTGGGGCTTTGACAGTCAGCACCTCCAGGGAAAGAGCTACTGGAGTTTACCTTCTAGCAAGGGTAGGCTAGTAGTGTCGCTCCTGACTCTCCTCCCGGAAAGTAGTCCTAGGGATTGATCATGTTATTAAGTTGGCTTAGGTTCAGTCTGGCTTATCATGTCTCTATGTCATATCCTATGTGTCCTCTGGTAACTTCTATTTTTATCAGCTTTTATGATTGGAATCGGGTCGCTAAAATTTGCAGACCATGAGTGGCTGTCTGTGTGTTTGTGTTTATTGACCAGCGTTCCTACCTAATCGTATGCTTGAGTTACGATTTTGATGTTCTAGCCGACTTTACTAGCCTCCACTTCACCTATTTGGCTCTAGAAAATCGTATGAACATCTGTATTGAGTGCGGCTTCTTTCCGATTGTAAGATATCTACGATACAGTCATCCACAAAATAGAGGCAAAAACAAAATCACTAACTTCAACATTTTTTGTAATGGAATCTACTGACATTTTTGCTAAAATGGATTGGGTCAACAATTATATAGCCTTTATCTTTCATCTGATGTTAACTAAAACATTGTACATCTTCCCAATTTGGTAGAAATTTGCAAGTTTTGTGACCCCTAAAATTTGGCACAATTTATTTTTTTTCTATTTAACTTAAAGGCAAAAAATCATAACAAAGACAGTGTATAGGTTTTAAAAGCTGTATAAATCACTGTAAAAATCTCATTGAAATTAGACCAAAATAAAAACAAAAAGTGTGAATTCATTCGCCCCTCCCTTAACAGTATAAGGAAATCAGACCGGAACATCGAAGTCTTTGTCTGTATCTTACAAATTATCGACGGACCTCCAAGATACTCTAAGTCATCCGTTGCTAGCATTGGTTAATTTACTTTATTATTTTATTTTTCAGTTTTCTTTAACATTTCTTATTTTATATTATATTAAACGTACATATTTTCTAAAATTTTATATCTTCCCTGATTACCAGTTGAATTTATATACTTTATTCTATATTTTATTTTTCACAAAGGAGTGAACTTAGAATATGAACCTCGTCCTGGGTTCCGTTCCTCAGAACCACACTAACACCAGAAGAACACACCAGCATCAGAAGACCACACCAGCACTAGAAGAACACACCAGCACTAAAAGAACACACCAGCACTAGAAGAACACACCAGCACTAGAAGAACACACAAGCACTAGAAGAACACACCAGCACTAGAAGAACACACCAGCACTAGAAGAACACACAAGCACTAGAAGAACACACCAGCACTAGAAGAACACACCAGCACTAGAAGAACACACAAGCACTAGAAGAACACACCAGCACTAGAAGAACACACCAGCACTAGAAGAACACACCAGCACTAGAAGAACACACCAGCACTAGAAGAACACACAAGCACTAGAAGAACACACCAGCACTAGAAGAACACACCAGCACTAGAAGAACACACAAGCACTAGAAGAACACACCAGCACTAGAAGAACACACCAGCACTAGAAGAACACACCAGCACCAGAAGACCACACCAGCGCCAGAAGACCACGTCAGCACTAGAAGAACACACCAGCACTAGAAGAACACACCAGCACTAGAAGAACACACCAGCACTAGATCACACCAGAACTAGAAGAACACACCAGCACTAGAAGATCACACCAGAACTAGAAAACCACACAACACTAGACCACAACAGCACCATGAGACTACACCAGCACTAGAAGACCACACCAGCACTAGAAGACCACACCAGCACTAGAAGACCACCAGCACTAGAAGACTTAACCATCATTTAAAAAAAACAGAATATCACACCATCACTAAAAGGCTACATTAGGTGCAGAAAACTACACCAGCACCAGACGACTACACTAATGTTAGAAGACCATAGTAGTACTAGATGATCACACCAGCATCAGAAGGTCACACCAGCATCAGAAGGTCACACCAGCATCAGAAGGTCACACCAGCATCAGAAAGTCACACCAGCATCAGAAGGTCACACCAGCATCAGAAGGTCACACCAGCATCAGAAGGTCACACTAGCATCAGAAGGTCACACCAGCATCAGAAGATCACACCAGCATCAGAAGGTCACACCAGCATCAGAAGGTCACACCAGCATCAGAAGGTCACACCAGCATCAGAAGGTCACACCAGCATCAGAAGGTCACACCAGCATCAGAAGGTCACACCAGCATCAGAAGGTCACACCAGCATCAGAAGGTCACACCAACATCAGAAGGTCACACCAGCATCAGAAGGTCACACCAGCAACACAAGACCACACCAGCAACACAAGACCACACCAGCAATAGAAAACCACAAAAGCACCAGAAAAACTACACCATCCCCAGAATACCACACTAGCCCCAAAAGACCACACTAGCCCCAAAAGACCACACTAGCCCCAGAAGACCACACTAGCCCCAGAATACCACACTAGCCCCAGAAGACCCCACTAGCCCCAGAAGACCACACTAGCCCCAGAAGACCACACTAGCCCCAGAAGACCACACTAGCCCCAGAAGACCACACTAGCCCCAGAAGACCACACTAGCCCCAGAAGACCACACTAGCCCCAGAAGACCACACTAGCCCCAGAAGACCACACTAGCCCCAGAAGACCACACTAGCCCCAAAAGACAACACTAGCCCCAGAAGACCACACTAGCCCCAGAAGACCACACCAGCACTAGAAGACTACACTAGCACCAGAAGACTACACCATCACCAGGAGACTACACCAGCACTAGGAGACTGCACCAGCACCAGGAGACTACACCAGCACTAGGAGACTACACTAACACTAGGAGACTACACCAGCACCAGAAGACTACACCAGCACCAGAAGACTACACTAACACTAGGAGACTACACCAGCACCAGGAGACTACACCAGCACCAGAAGACTACACTAACACTAGGAGACTACATCAGCACCAGAAGACTACACCAGCACTAGGAGACTACACCAGCACCAGAAGACTACACCAGCACTAGGAGACTACACCAGTACCAGAAGACTACACCAGCACTATGAGACTACACCAGCACTAGGAGACTACACCAGCACCAGGAGACTACACCAGCACCAGGAGACTAAACCAGCACCAGGAGACTACACCAGCATCAGAAGACTACACTAACACTAGGAGACTGCACCAGCACCAGGAGACTACACCAGCACCAGAAGACTACACTAATACTAGGAGACTACATCAGCACCAGAAGACTACACCAGCACTAGGCGACTACATCAGCACCAGAAGACTACACCAGCACTAGGAGACTACATCAGCACCAGAAGACTACACTAACACTAGGAGACTACATCAGCACCAGAAGACTACACCAGCACTAGGAGACTACATCAGCACCAGACGACTACACCAGCACTAGGAGACTACATCAGCACCAGAAGACTACACTAACACTAGGAGACTACATCAGCACCAGAAGACTACACTAACACTAGGAGACTACACCAGCACCAGAAGACTACACCAGCACTAGGAGACTACACCAGTACCAGAAGACTACACCAACACTAGGAGACTACACCAGCACCAGGAGACTACACCAGCACCAGGAGACTACACCAGCACCAGGAAACTACACCAGCACCAGGAGACTACACCAGCATCAGGAGACTACACCAGCACCAGAAGACTACACCAGCACCAGAAGACTACATCAGCACTAGGAGACTACATCAGCACCAGAAGACTACACCAACACTAGGAGACTACACCAGCACCAGACGACTACACCAACACTAGGAGACTACACCAGCACCAGAAGACTACACCAGCACTAGGAGACTACACCAGCACCAGGAGACTACACCAGCACTCGAAGACTGTACCAGCACCAGAAGACTACACCAGCACTAGGAGACTACATCAGCACCAGAAGACTACACCAGCACTAGGAGACTACACCAGCACCAGAAGACTACACCAGCACTAGGAGACTACACCAGCACCAGAAGACTACAAAAGCACTACAAGACTGCACCAGCACCAGGAGACTACACCAGCATCAGGAGACTACACCAGCACCAGAAGACTACACAAGCACTAGGAGACTACATCAGCACCAGAAGACTAAACCAGCACTAGGAGACTACATCAGCACCAGAAGACTACATTAACACTAGGAGACTACATCAGCACCAGAAGACTACACCAGCACTAGGAGACTACATCAGCACCAGAAGACTACACCAGCACTAGGAGACTACATCAGCACCAGAAGACTACACTAACACTAGGAGACTACATCAGCACCAGAAGACTACACTAACACTAGGAGACTACACCAGCACCAGAAGACTACACCAGCACTAGGAGACTACACCAGTACCAGAAGACTACACCAACACTAAGAGACTACACCAGCACCAGGAGATTACACCAGCATTAGGAGACTACACCAGCACCAGGAGACTACACCAGCATCAGGAGACTACACCAGCACCAGAAGACTACACCAGCACCAGAAGACTACATCAGCACTAGGAGATTACACCAGCACCAGAAGACTACACCAACACTATTAGACTACACCAGCACCAGAAGACTACACCAGCACTAGGAGACTACACCAGCACCAGAAGACTACACCAGCACTAGGAGACTACACCAGCACCAGGAGACTACACCAGCACTCGAAGACTGTACCAGCACCAGAAGACTACACCAACACTAGGAGACTACATCAGCACCAGAAGACTACAAAAGAACTACAAGACTGCACCAGCACCAGGAGACTACACCAGCATCAGGAGACTACACCAGCACCAGAAGACTACACCAGCACTAGGATACTACATCAGCACCAGAAGACTACACTAACACTAGGAGACTACACCAGCACCAGAAGACTACACCAGCACTAGGAGACTACACCAGTACCAGAAGACTACACCAGCACTAGGAGACTACACCAGCATCAGGAGACTACACCAGCACTCGAAGACTGTACCAGCACCAGCACTAGGAGACTACATCAGCACCAGAAGACTACACTAACACTAGGAGACTACATCAGCACCAGAAGACTACACTAACACTAGGAGACTACACCAGCACCAGAAGACTACACCAGCACTAGGAGACTACACCAGTACCAGAAGACTACACCAACACTAGGAGACTACACCAGCACCAGGAGACTACACCAGCACTAGGAGACTACACCAGCACCAGGAGACTACACCAGCACCAGGAGACTACACCAGCATCAGGAGACTACACCAGCACCAGAAGACTACACCAGCACCAGAAGACTACATCAGCACTAGGAGACTACATCAGCACCAGAAGACTACACCAACACTATTAGACTACACCAGCACCAGAAGACTACACCAGCACTAGGAGACTACACCAGCACCAGAAGACTACACCAGCACCAGGAGACTACATCAGCACTCGAAGACTGTACCAGCACCAGAAGACTACACCAACACTAGGAGACTACATCAGCACCAGAAGACTACAAAAGCACTACAAGACTGCACCAGCACCAGCACCAGGAGACTACACCAGCATCAGGAGACTACACCAGCACCAGAAGACTACACCAGCACTAGGAGACTACATCAGCACCAGAAGACTACACTAACACTAGGAGACTACACCAGCACCAGAAGACTACACCAGCACTAGGAGACTACACCAGTACCAGAAGACTACACCAGCACTAGGAGACTACACCAGCATCAGGAGACTACACCAGCACTCGAAGACTGTACCAGCACCAGAAGACTACACCAGCACTAGGAGACTACAAAATCAATAGAAGACCATACCAGCACTAAAAGACCACACCAGCACTAGAAGACTACACTAGCACCAGAAGACTACACCATCACCAGGAGACTGCACCAACACCAGACCACCACACCAGCACTAAAGACCACAAAGGTACTAGAAGACCACACCTGCACTAACACACCACACCAGCACTAGAAGACAACACCAAAACTAGAAGACCACAAAAGCACTAGAAGACAACACCACAACTAGAAGACCACAAAAGCACTCTTAAACTACACCAGCACTAGAAGACTACACCAGCACCAGAATACCACACCAGTACTAAAAGACCTATCCAGCAAATGACGTCCACACCTACAGCGCCGCCGTAGGTCTCTGGTGACGTAGGGAATTCCATTTCTGTCTTACCAAACACTTGTTGAAATGTCTTTTCTCAATCTTGGAATTTCCTGTAACTTTTGCAGATGTGTTCCCGGAAGAGTTCTGAGGTCGTGAGTGCATGTGAAAATATTGCCCACTCTCTTCTGGGTCCTAAAATTTATTAAAATTATTATTATTATTATTATTTTATTATTATTATTATGAAGTGGAAGCACTAAATCTTAGGGGATTATAGAGTGCATGGGGACTGGGAGGCAATAGGGCATAATCCAAGAAAATAGAGAGTAGCTCCATTTCATTTTATAAAGAGCCCTTCACCAGCATCAAGGAAGGGTTTTGTCAATGATTCAATGGATGGCAATATTTTGGTTCACAATATTAAGATTACTCCTAGACGAAAGGTTTCCTGACGTCAGGTTTTCCGATATGAAAATCCCTGACCTCAGACTCATCGGCGGCAAGTGACTGGCATCAAGTTCCTAGTGTCAAATTCCCTTGCTTCAGATTTTTTGTGGTATGGCTTCCCACCGTCCAGTTACTTTCAATTAGGTTCCCTGGCATCAAGATCTATGGCGTCAAGTTCCGTAGTGTGAGATTCCCTGGTATCAAGTTTTCTGCTCGTAAGTCATCATGTTCCTTGGTGTTAGGTTAACTTATATCAAGTTATATCAAGATACCTTGTGTAAAGTTTCTTGGTGCCAGGGTTTCCTAATACGTATTAAGCTTCCTTGGGTCAGGTTTTACATTCTTCTTTCCACATCATTCTGTGTTTCTTGTATAATTGTATTGAACAAAGTTGTAATTCCATTTCCAGCGTCTTACTCACAGATGGTGGGGTAATTTTCTGTTGTTTAGTAACGTGTCTAAAGCAGTATTTTTTTTCTAAATCTTTGAACTAAAACGTAGGAACAAATATATAAAGATGAGTAAAATAAATCTATCTAATCATCAGTGGCACGCCTTCAACTTAGGGCTGATATTCGCGCGAAAACTAAATTTAAATCACGTCTAGGAGGCGGTGCTCATCTTACCAGGAAAAGAAGTCATTATCCTGAGCGACGACCCCTGACATTTTCGGAGAGGTAATATCTGCGACTCTCCCTGTCTTCTTGGCTCGTCCCAACCCGACCCCTTCCAGGAAGAAGTTGAATAATGGAATTGTTCCAGGTCAGGATATGGCATACCACTACACAACCATGGCCGTTAAGATTATTGTAGGGGAAGCACTAAAAGCGTGATACAACGACTGGTAATGGAAGGGGATGGGGAAGAAACAGGTTTCTTTCAGGAATGAGGAAGGTAGCTCCAAGTTTTTGGATCAGTGGCTCTCCACTAACACCAAAGCTCTCCCGTTCAAGAGTACATCAATATGGGCAGCTTATTCAGATTATACTTGTAGGGTGCGAGTTGACACAGCTGATATGGCTAGGCTGTCTTACGAAAGATTATATCGATCCAGTGATAAACTTTCATGTCATATTCTTCTAGTACTTCTTCCTTGGAGAGTTGAAATGTTTAGCTGTGTGGCTTATAATAACTAGAACGAGTCATTCTAGCTCCTTTCTTGTTTATTCCAACCAATTGTTCTCAATAATTACACTCATGTATTAGCAAATTTCAATAATTCTCGTGATATGCACTTGGTTCATTATTGAAAACGTTACGACTGACTAGAAAGGTATGGTGATACCAACAGTATGTAGATAAAGACACCTATGTATAGTTCAACATATTTATTGAGAAATGTGTCGCCACAAGTTGGACTGAAAAAGCCACTTGTGAGGAAACGATTCCTCAATAAAAGTGTTTTGATTTGTGCACATGCGTTTCTATCTACATTGAAAAAGTAAAATACTAAATAACAAAAATGTTTTTGGGGGGTTAGTTTTGAGCCATGCGAAAACTTCCAGACTGGTCTTCCTCTCTCAACAAATTTTTAGAACGAATGTGTAAAAATGTTATTCTCTAATTTAGAAAATGGACAAGCGAAATCTCTCTAAATATAATGGATTTATATACCTTAAAACTTATTTCCAACATTCTTCCATCCCCGACGATCCTATCTTTAAAATTCATGTACCAAAATACTCTTCTCCTTTATTTTTGTGCTTACATACGTCCCCTGAACCTGATGGGTGAGGCCGAATGAGGAGCAGCAAATTATGAACAAAAGTAAGAAGGTAAAGTGTTCAGAGAACCGACGGGATGAGGAATTAGACACTTGTGCAACACTTGGGTAGCTTTATTGTGGAAACGTTTCGCCACACAGTGGCTTCCTCAGTCCAATACAGAGAAGAATGGCGGAAGATCAGAGTGAGTTTCAGGAAATCAGTCCCTCAGAGTTGAGTTGCACTCATCCACGACGTTATTTGCATCTCCTTTATTGATTTCTATATTCCATTTATACATCTCAATCATATATTCCCTAATTCTACACCTTTCTAGTGAGTGAGATTCAGTGCCCTCAGTCTATCTTCATAAGAAAGACTTCTGATTCATAGAATCAACTTGATCATCCTCCTCTGTACGTTTTCCAGCACATTTATGTCAATTCTTTAAAACGGTGACAAGAACTATGTAGCATAATCTAAATGAGGCCTCATGTTATTTATACTTTTTGATGTGAAGCCAAATATTATATTCACTTTATTGCCAACTCCTACGCACTGTTGTCTTGGCTTTTGATGACTGCTAACCAGAACTCCTAAATCTTATACAGAGTTTGGCTAAAAATGGATTCTTGACCCTCTTTTTTCAACAACAATTGTCACTCTAAGACAATTCTTTGTACAGTCAATTAAAAAAAAGCACATGCATCTCACCAAGAACTACCAGCCTGAAGGAACTCCTTTCCCTCTCTATATGACTTTTGAAGTGTTGATGAATGTGGATCCCATTTTAAGTGATTAACCACGTCATCGATCTTTGACTTCCTTAATTACCAGACTTCCATTAGGGACATCGAGGAAGTGTTAGGCTCTATCTATTATTAGCCTTTACAAGTCTTTAATAATTTTATTTGATGTGAATTCTTTTAGCTGTTTGTGATGATTTATATGCTTTGTTTTGTAATTGTTTGTCGGAATGTATTTCTTATATTTTTTGCAATATAGTTTTGCTTGTACGTCTTACTGTATGTGTGGTTAAGCTTAACTTGATAATGTCAAAAACTCAGAATTTCCTCCTAAGTTAAAACTCTTAATAAATTCCAGAACTTCATTTCGATCACACCTCTGTCACCAGCACCTCTAACACACCATTACCTCCAGCACATCACAGTCTCCAACACCTCTAACACACCATTACCTCCAACACACCACAGTCTCCAACACCTCTAACACACCATTACCTCCAACACACCACAGTCTCCAACACCTCTAACACACCATTACCTCCAGCACACCACAGTCTCCAACACCTCTAACACACCATTACCTCCAGCACACCACAGTCTCCAACACCTCTAACACACCATTACCTCCAGCACACCACAGTCTCCAACACCTCTAACACACCATTACCTCCAGCACACCACAGTCTCCAACACCTCTAACACACCATTACCTCCAACACACCACAGTCTCCAACACCTCTAACACACCATTACCTCCAGCACACCACAGTCTCCAACACCTCTAACACACCATTACCTCCAGCACACCACAGTCTCCAACACCTCTAACACATCATTACTTCCAGCACACCACAGTCTCCAACACCTCTAACACACCATTACCTCCAGCACACCACAGTCCCCAGCACCTCTAACACACCATTACCTCCAGCACACCACAGTCTCCAACACCTCAAACACACCATTACCTCCAGCACACCACAGTCTCCAACACCTCTAACACACCATTACCTCCAGCACACCACAGTCTCCAACACCTCTAACACACCATTACCTCCAGCACACCACAGTCTCCAACACCTCTAACACACCATTACCTCCAGCACACCACAGTCTCCAACACCTCTAACACACCATTACCTCCAGCACACCACAGTCTCCAACACCTCTAACACACCATTACCTCCAGCACACCACAGTCTCAACACACTCTAACACACCATTACCTCCAGCACACCACAGTCTCAAACACCTCTAACACACCATTACCTCCAACACACCACAGTCTCCAACACCTCTAACACACCATTACCTCCAGCACACCACAGTCTCCAACACCTCTAACACACCATTACCTCCAGGACACCACAGTCTCCAACACCTCTAACACACCATTACCTCCAGCACACCACAGTCTCCAACACCTCTAAACACCATTACCTCAGAACACCACAGTCTCCAACACCTCTAACACACCATTACCTCCAACACACCACAGTCTCAACACCTCTAAACACCATTACTCAACACACCACAGTCTCCAACACCTCTAACACACCATTACCTCCAGCACACCACAGTCTCCAACACCTCTAAACACCATTACCTCCAGCACACCAGTCTCCAACACCTCTAAACACCATTACCTCCAGCACACCACAGTCCCCAGCACCTCTAACACACCATTACCTCCAGCACACCACAGTCTCCAACACCTCAAACACACCATTACCTCCAGCACACCACAGTCTCCAACACCTCTAACACACCATTACCTCCAACACACCACAGTCTCCAACACCTCTAACACACCATTACCTCCAGCACACCACAGTCTCCAACACCTCTAACACACCATTACCTCCAGCACACCACAGTCTTCAACACCTCTAACACACCATTACCTCCAGCACACCACAGTCTCCAACACCTCTAACACACCATTACCTCCAGCACACCACAGTCTCCAACACCTCTAACACACCATTACCTCCAACACACCACAGTCTCCAACACCTCTAACACACCATTACCTCCAACACACACAGTCTCCAACACCTCTAACACACCATTACCTCCAGCACACCACAGTCTCCAACACCTCTAACACACCATTACCTCCAGCACACCACAGTCTCCAACACCTCTAACACACCATTACCTCCAGCACACCACAGTCCCCAGCACTTCTAACACACCATTACCTCCAGCACACCACAGTCTCCAACACCTCAAACACACCATTACTTCCAGCACCACAGTCTCCAACACCTCTAACACACATTACCTCCAACACCACAGTCTCCAACACCTCTAACACACCATTACCTCCAGCACACTACAGTCTCCAACACCTGTAACACACCATTACCTCCAACACACCACAGTCTCAACACCTCTAACACACCATTACATCCAACACACCACAGTCTCCAACACCTCTAACACACCATTACCTCCAGCACACCACAGTCTCAACACCTCTAACACACCATTACCTCCATCACACCACAGTCTCCAACACCTCTAACACACCATTACCTCCAGCACCCACAGTCCCAGCACCTCTAACACATCATTACCTCCAGCACACCACAGTCTCCAACACCTCAAACACACCATTACCTCCAGCACCACAGTCTCAACACCTCTAACACACCATTACCTCCAACACACCACAGTCTCAACACCTCTAACACACCATTACCTCAGCACACCACAGTCTCCAACACCTCTAACACACCATTACCTCCAGCACACCACAGTCTCCAACACCTCTAACACACCATTACCTCCAGCACACCACAGTCTCACACCTCTAACACCATTACCTCCAGCACACCACAGTCTCAACACCTCTAACACACCATTACCTCCAGCACCACAGTCTCCAACACCTCTAACACACCATTACCTCCAGCACACCACAGTCTCAACACCTCTAACACACCATTACCTCCAGCACACCACAGTCTCCAACACCTCTAACACACCATTACCTCCAGCACACCACAGTCTCCAACATCTCTAACACACCATCACCTCCAACACACCACAGTCTCCAACACCTCTAACACACCATTCCTCCAGCCACCACAGTCTCCAACACCTCTAACACACCATTACCTCCAGCCCACCACAGTCTCCAACACCTCTAACACACCATTACCTCCAGCACACCACAGTCTCCAACACCTCTAACACACCATTACCTCCAGCACACCACAGTCTCCAACACCTCTAACACACCATTACCTCCAGCACACCACAGTCTCCAACACCTCTAACACACCATTACCTCCAGCACACCACAGTCTCCAACACCTATAACACACCATTACCTCCAACACACCACAGTCTCCAACACCTCTAACACACCATTACCTCCAGCACACCACAGTCTCCAACACTTCTAACACACCATTACCTCCAGCACACCACAGTCTCCAACACCTCTAACACACCATTACCTCCAACACACCACAGTCTCCAACACCTCTAACACACCATTACCTCCAGCACACCACAGTCTCCAACACCTCTAACACACCATTACCTCCAGCACACCACAGTCTCCAACACCTCTAACACACCATTACCTCCAGCACACCACAGTCTCCAACACCTCTAACACACCATTACCTCCAACACACCACAGTCTCCAACACCTCTAACACACCATTACCTCCAGCACATCACAGTCTCCAACACCTCTAACACACCATTACCTCCAGCACACCACAGTCTCCAACACCTCTAACACACCATTACCTCCAGCACACCACAGTCTCCAACACCTCTAACACACCATTACCTCCAGCACACCACAGTCTCCAACACCTATGTGCCCTACTGCCTTCAACCCATTATCATCTCTAAAACTCCCGTACCGTTGTCCTTCCTTGTACTGTGCATGTTGCTAGGTCTCCTTTACGTGATGGTATACTTTGAGTGGCACTCTCTCAAGTGTGTGCTGGCACTCTCTCAAGTGTGTGCTGGCAAAGAGCCCGAAATGCCTTTCCGTTTTTAGCCTAATTAGCTGAGGATATTACTCATTAACAAAATTTGCTCTGCAAGAATGGGAAAGGGCTCGCTGATCATTCACTTTGTGTGTGTGTGTGTGTGTGTGTGTGTGTGTGTGTGTGTGTGTGTGTGTGTGTGTGTGTGTGTGTGTGTGTGTGTGTGTGTGTGTGTGTGTGTGTGTGTGTGTGTGTGTGTGTGACGTGGTTATGAGATGAGAGATGTTACGGTATAGTACGTTAAATTACACATGTACAGTTAACAGTCGCCCAGCTCATCTACCCGTGACAGACTCATTCCAAAATTAATTTACCCTTTATACATTCACCCAACACTCATCTGCCCTCACTTATCTACCCTCTACACACTCCGGTACTCACCTTCCCTCAATTCACTCACCCGATGCCCATCTACCCTCATACACTCACCCCGATGATAAACTACTCTTCATACACTCACCCCGATGCCACTCTACCCAAAACACGATACTCAACTACCCTCACCTTCATACTCACCAACCCTCAATACTCTCACCACAACACTCATCTACAACCAATATTCTCACTGTAACACTCATCTACTCTCAATTGTCTCACCGCAAAACGTATCTACCCTTAATACCCTCACCGTAACACTCATCTACCCTCAACACTCTCACCCACTACACTCATCCTAGAACTCATCTACCTGTAATACACTCACCCTAACACTCTTCTTCCTTAAATAAACTCATTCTAAATCTCATTTACCCTTAGTACACTCCCACCATAATACACGCACCCTAACACTCATCTACCTTCAGTACACTTACCCTAACACTCATCTACCTTCAGTACACTCACCCTAACACTCATCTGCCTTCAGTACACTCACCCTAATACGCATCTACTTTCAATTCACTCATCCTAAAAGACTTCTACCTTTATCGTAAAACACATCTACCTAACACTCATCTACCCTCAGTACACTCACCCCTCAATGCACTCACCCTCTCAATACATTCACCCTAACACTTATCTACCCTCAATACATTCATCCTAACACTCATTTACTTGAAGAGTTACACACATGTGCAACATCTGGGTATCTTTAATGTAGACATTTCGCCATCCAGTGGCTTTATCAATACAAATTCAAGGACATGATCGGAAGACAGTAGAACTATATGCAAAAGATGAGGTAATCAGTCCCTCAGCCTTGGAGTTATTGTGAAGAACACCGTACTAGTGAATCTTCGCCACACAACACACCCAGTAGTGTCCTAACATTGAGGAACACTCCCCAGCACAACCCCAACACGCCCCAACACTCCTCAGTACAACCCCAACACTCCCCAACACTCCCCAGCACAACCCCAACACGCCCCAACACTCCCCAGCATAACCCCAACACTCTCAACACTCAACCAGCAGTCTTCCAAGGCTCACGTACACTCCCCAACACGCCCCAGCACTCACCAGCACTACCTGCAATCAACAACACTCCTCAGTACTTCCCAAGACTCCCCAATACTCCCTCAGTACTACACATCACTCCTCCAACATTTCCAACACTCCCCATTACTCCCCTACACTCTAAAACCACTCCTCCAACCCTCCCCATTACTCTCCAACACTCTCTAACACTTCTCAGTTCTCTACCAATACTCCCCAACACTTTCCAGCATATCTCAAGGCTTTTCCCAGCACTCTCCCATCTCTCCACCATCACCCCAACAACACTGCCCAGCACCCCTACAGCACTCCCCAACACTTCCTCAAGACTTTCCCAACACTCCAAATTGTCCTTCACATCTCCCTTAACACCCCAACACTAGTCAACACTTCCGCAACAGTCCCATCACTTTGCAACACTCCCTCAACTCTTACCCAACACTCACCAGCACTCCCTTAACACACGCTAACACTGCCCCAAGACTCAGCAGATACTCTCCAACACTCCACAACACTCTCCCAGCACTCAGCAACACTCAGTAGTCTCCAACACTCCCGCTACTCTCCCCAACACTCCCTCAGCAGTCCCAACACTTTCCAACATTTCCCCAAACAGTCCCCAACACTTCCCTTTATACTGCCTCAACACACCCCTTTATACTGTCCCAACACACACCCTTATACTGCCCCAACACTCCCCAACACTCCCTCACCCCAACTGTCTTCACATGAGGAGCATTTTCATTCATTATGTAATCATCTGAACCAATCATTACCTACCTAATTTACTTTATGTTTAATTAATGGGATGTCTTATGTTTAAATTGAGGAGAAGGCGAGTTAAGAATTGGGACGGATGGGAGGGAAAGAGAGAGGATGGGGTTGTTGCGGGAGGGGAGGGTGAGAGGAAAGGAGAGAAAGGAAGGAGAGAAAGGAAGGAGGAAGGGAAGGAGGAAGGGAAGGCGGGAGAGAGAGAACCAAGATCCTTCACCAGGTACATTATCATCTGGCTCACCAACAGCAAAGCATGCAAAGAAATCAGTTGCCGAATGCACTGTGAAACACAAGAGGTACAGGAAATAGAAAACCTCCCTCCCAGGCACCTAGGCATTATTCCCGCTGTCACTGAAGGCTAAGACGTGACAGATGCTGCCTCCACTAACAGCCCTTCAGGCTCACGAAAATAAATTCTGCAGCGTAGAATACTATAACAGGGTTTCTCAAGGAGCATATGTTTAGTCTTGCTAAGCTATCCAGCCACCAGGAGCTGAAGGAAATGCTGGAGAGGAGACTGGAAGGTGAAGCTGGATTAGCAGCAGAGAAGAAAGCACGGCGCAAGGCAGAGGAGCTCGCAGCAGCAGCAGAGATCTTACGTAGCAGAGACCACGACGTTACTGACTCACCGCGGTACACACCAACTCGAAATACTATTATTATTATTATTATTATTATTATTATTATTATTATTATAAAAGAAAGCGCTAAACCGACAAGGGTCATACAGATGTGCAAGTGCAGTTATTGCAGCAAGAAAGGACATCAAGAAGATCGCTGTCGAAACAAAAAGTAGTTGAACAGACAGAATCACCAGTTCTTTAGAGATCAAATATTGGAACAAACCAGAACTGCTTACACATGACTCACCCAGTTACTCGTGTCTCAGCTCAGCACTTGGTTCCGTGTCTTATTCAAGATTACAGAGCTAAATCACAGTGGTTGCCCCAGTGTCCTACCTTACACATCTATTTAGTAACTGAACACAAATAGGAGGAGACAGACTATGAACATCCTGTCTGCCAACATTATGAGCTTTATTACCAGTCTCTGTAAGCTCACGCAGAGTTTCATGAACTCTAATCAACCTGACATGATCGCCGTTCTTCAAACATTTTTGGACGAAAAAGCTTCGGTAAATTTTGCTGAAATTGCTGTCTACACTTCATGGCTTCGACGAGACAAGTGAGGTCAACGATAAGGCGTTACTGAATGTCATTCCCAATCACCTGGAAATGTTATTCTTCAGGCTAAGCATAAATGCCACTACTTGTGTACTAGCATGCTCAGTGTACAGGCCTCAAGGTAGCAAGTAGACTTCATCAACTTCCTGATGGTAACTGCGGACTCCCTTCTGCTTCAGTATAATTATCAGCATATTATAGTTATTGGTGACCTCAACCAACATCTTAAACAGAAGGATGTTAATGAACTTGAAGTGTTTGGTGCGAAAAACGTTGTTGGCATCCATACTCATGTTTCTGGCTTCTTTCTTGACCCAAGTGTGAGTGATCTATCTAAAGGTACAGTCATTTGCAAACCTCTTGGCTATGTTAGATCATCTGGCCACAAGGCTGTCTTTACGACACTAAAGATCCCAAAAGAAAGAGGAAAGAGGAAACCGGCCGGCCCTTGCCGCCTCCGATTGGAATGCCCTTCTCAAAACTGATGCTGATGATCAATTTTATGCCTTCACTAAACATATCCTTAATCTGCAGCACATATAAATCCTTCACCGGCAGTATGTGACGAAGCTTTCAGAGCAGCCTTGGTTTGGCTTTCGTTTCCGAGAGGCCGCTACTGCTAAGTACACGGCATGGAGAAGGTATAAGAGGCATCCCACTATCTATAACAGGATAGAGGCAAATGTAGTCCCTGTTCACAAAGAAGAGCAGAGCGGAAATCAGCAACTACGGACCAGTGTCACTCCTGTCAATCCCTCGCAAGATTCTTGAGACAATAATCTCACGGCAAATGACCGTTTTTCGACTACTACCTGCTTCTTTGTGACTGTCAATGTAGCTTCAGGAAAGGTTGCTCTGCTGCTGATCTGTTGTTAAACCTCTCCTTTATATGGCACCATCTGCTGCATGAATAAAAAATAACTGTAGTAGCACTGGCTGTTGCTGGCGCATTTGACCAGGTTTGACTCCTGGCAACACTACAAGCACTAGGAGTCTCTGGTTCTGCATTAGGCCTCTTTGGCAATTACCTTCAAGGTAGATCTCTAAGAGTAGTTCTCGACGAGACAGAGTCAACACAACACTCAAGCGGTGCTAATGTTCCATAGGGAAGGGTTCTTGTACCACTGGTATGTAATGTCTACTTCAGTGACCTTCTTCAGGTCATCCCAGAATCCAAGGCATATGCATATGTCTGTTTACTTATTTTACTTATCTAAAAGAAGCAATGCCAAATGCTCTTTAGGTACATCCCTCTAAAGTTTAAAGCTATATCATCCTTGGGAAAACAATGACAGGTTACATTTGCTTCCATGAAACAGAAACAATGATGATCTTTACCTCAACTCAAGGTTGAGGTGCATTTCTTAAGGGTTAATTTTGATTCCAAACTGTCTACGAAGAACTACTTAGTAAATCTTGCGAGCAAAGCAGTGAAGAAGTTAACAGCAGTAAAGTGTATGTCGTACCTGCTTGACAGTAGAGGTTCCAAGACTCTGTATTAGGAACGAGTGCGCTTACACCCTGAGTATGCTCCACTTCCTTGGACTGCCTGTCCCTCATCTCATCTACAACTTCTTGGCAGATAAGAAAGCAGATCAAGACGACCTATCTCTCACCTGGTCCCGGCCTGGATAGATCTGTCATTTCAGCAGAGCCTTCAGTACCGGAGAGATGTGGGTGGGATTACTGTTATGGAGAAGCCAATGTTGTCTTCTCGGGGACAACGAGAAGACAGTCTTTGTATAAGAAGAAAGACAACAACTAGTAACTACAATCCAGCAGTCTAGCTGAACCCTTATCAAAAACATAATCTTATCTGAGATCATTAATTCCTAGAATGACTCTGGAACATGTTCGTTCCTGATCAACCAGGCTGTGGTTCGTACGTCAGTCTGCGTGCTGCCAGCAGTAACAGCCTGGTTGATCAGACCCTGATCCACCATGAGGCCTGGTCTCAGACCGAGCCGCGGGGGCGTTGACCCCCGAAACCCTCTCCAGGTAAACTACAGGTAGGTTCAGCACAACGACATCGATGTAAATAATCGCTGGCCTACAGATGCCTCCAGCTGCAAATAAAGATAAAAACCTCTTAACCTGACCCCAAAAGCCCCTGTGTAAATAAGAGAGAGAGAGAGAGATAGATAGATAGATAGATAGAGAGAGAGAGAGAGAGATAGATAGAGATACAGATAGAGAAAGAGAGAGAGAGAGAGAGAGAGAGAGAGAGAGAGAGAGAGAGAGAGAGAGAGAGAGAGAGAGAGAGAGAGAGAGAGAGAGAGATAGAGAGAGAGATAGATAGATAGAGATACAGATAGAGAAAGAGAAAGAGAAGAGAGAGAGAGAGAGAGAGAGAGAGAGAGAGAGAGAGAGAGAGAGAGAGAGAGAGAGAGAGAGAGATAGAGAGAGCTGGTCTACAAGTTTGTACTCTGGTAATGAGGGAGGTAGCGAGATGTGCATACCAGAGTGTTAATTAAACATGTAATCCGTTTAATGTGACATACGCACAAACGGCTTGCGTAGTGCTGCGTTGTTCAGTGTTGTGTCTGTTTTTGTTGTATTCTTCACTGTTGTGTTGTTTACTGTAGTGCTGGTCAGTGTTGTGTTGTTCACTGTTGTGCTGTTCTGTTTCGTTGTTCTGTGTTGTGTTGTTCACTGTTGTCTTGCTTAGTGTTCTGTTGTTTACTATTGTGATGTTCAGTGTTGTTTTTTTCAGAATTGTTTAGTGTTTTTTTCAGTGTTGTTTTCTTTTGTTATGCTCTGTATTGCCTTGTCTTGCCTTGTTCTGCTTTTCGTTAAGTTGTTTTTTTTCTGTGCGTTTTTGTGATGTGTTGCGCTGTTTTCTCTTTTGTTTCGTGTTGTTAGTTTGTTTGGTATATTTTGCTTTGTATTCTCTTCTGTTGTATTGTGTTAAGTAATGAGTTTTCCTGGGGATTCTTGTGTTGTATACTTTTGTTGTGCTTGTAGTGTCTTGTGTACACTTGTGTTGTTTTGTGTTGGCTTTTGTTGTCCTGTATTGTGTAGCCTAGTGTTGAGATTGTATATTTTTGTTGTGTTGTCTTGAATTGTCTTGTGCTATCTTGAGTTTTATTGTGTTTTTGTGTTAATGTGTGTGTTGCCTTGCTTTACCGTGTGTTGCATTATGTTTGTGTTATCTTAGACTATTATTTTTGTGTTGTACCGGGCTAGTGTTGTCTTGTGTGTTGTGTTGCCTTGTGTTATCATATATTGTCTTGTCTTGTGTTCTTTTTGTGTTGAGTGGTCTTGTCGGCTGGTGTATTTTGGTGTTGTTATGTAATCTTTTTGTTTTCTTTAGTATAAGGTGTTGTCTTGTCAGATATTGCTCTGTTACGTGTTGTCTCGTCAGATATTGGCTTGGCAGTTGTCTTGTCAGGTGTTGTCATGTCAGGGGTTGTTTTGTCGAGTATTGTACTGCCAGGCGTTGTCCGTTTATTAGTCTTGTATTATATTGTCGTGTGCTGATTGGCAGATATGTATTTACAGCACATGTGCACATGGGAGCACTATGAACTGCTTAGAGGACTGTGCCATGGGCGGTTTATTGAGAATAGCTTGTGCATTGAGTCTGCAATCTTGGATGAAGAAAGATGTAAACTGAAGATGTGTAAAGGCTTGTGTTATGTAAATACATTCTTCTTCAAGAAAACAAGAGATGCGAAGAGCTCTCAAGAAGAAGCCAATGAGGACTCCTCATTGGAGTCCATATTACGGCACTTGTCTTTCGCAGAACACTATAAAACCAAAGGACTCTTGTCCATCATAACAAGCGAGGTATCGAGTGTTGTGCAGGAATGGTGAGAAGCAACACAACACAGGCGGCACCAGGTGCTAATTACAGTGAAAACTGTCGTGAATTAATTAGTCAGAAGTGATTCAACTTGAATAGAACAGCAGCAGGTGAGGATAGGAGCAGCAGGTGAGGATAGGATCATCAGGTGAGGACAGGAACAGCAGGTGAGAATAGGAGCAGCAGGTGTAGGTTGCCATTGAAGCAGTCAGGTGATGGTGACACCAGCAGTGTCAGGTGATGGTGACAGCAGCAGTCAGGTGATGGTTACAGCAGAAGTGTCAGGTGAAGGTGTCAGCAGCAGTGTCAGGGGATGGTGACAGCAGCAGTCAGGTGTTGGTGACAGCAGCAGTGTCAGGTGATAGTGACAGCCGCAGTGTCAGGTTATGGTGGCAGCAGGAGTGTCAGGTGATGGTGACAGCAGCAGTGTCAGGTGATAGTGACAGCAGCAGTGTCAGGTGATGGTGACAGCAGCAGCGTCAGGTGATGGTGGCAGCAGGAGTGTCAGGTGATTGTGACAGCAGCAGTGTCAGGTGAAGGTGACAGCAGCAGTCAGGTGATGGTTACAGCAGCAGTCAGGTGATGGTGACAGCAGGAGTGTCAGGTGATAGTGACACCAGCAGTGTCAGGTGAAAGCAGCAGTCAGGTGATGGTTACAACAACAGTCAGGTGATGGTGACAGCAGCAGCGTCAGGTGATGGTGGCAGCAGGAGTGTCAGGTGATGGTGACAGCAACAGTGTCAGGTGATGGAGACACCAGCAATGTCAGGTGATAGTGACAGCAGCAGTGTCAGGTGATGGTGACAGCAGCAGTGTCAGGTGATGGTGGCAGCAGCAGTGTCAGGTGATGGTGACAGCAGCAGTGTCAGGTGATGGTGACAGAAGCAGTATCAGGCGATAATGACAGCAGGAGTGTCAGGTGATGGTGGCTGTTACGATCAGGGCCTCATTTATTAGCCTGTTTTGCCCCGTCGTAACAAGTTATTTAATTAAGCTTTGATTGTTTCATCGTTAGAGAAAATCATTATAGTATTAGGGTAATTTTTAGGAGATTGACCCAAGCAAGTAAAATTTGAGAAATTTAATATATAAGAATTCATATAATTATTCAGTGTATGGTATAAAGTTATCTCTATTGCAGTGTAATACATCATGATAAACTTTATTCGAAAACAGTCGACATATGACTTTACTTGTTTCTGTACAATAATCAATCATACTCAATGACATGAGTTTTATACAAATAATATTTTACATTAACGTTTCGCAATACAATAACTGAGACTATTGCCTCAATAAAGGCGGAGAAGTATAAAATATCAATTGAAACATCAAATACATTTTCTTGAGACAATAATTCAGAATACTGACCAAAGTTCTGCTAATACAAGCTATCACCGTAAGTCGTAGATGAATAGACAATTTTCAAACCATACTAGAGACTTAACAAACCCTCTTAAAGGTGGAATAACTTCCCAAGCCTACTCCAAAGAGCATATGACTACTCTTGTGAAAGTCAGTGAACCTACTCCTGGTCAGGAGTGGATGTGTGAACCTACTGACGATCGTCAATGTTTGATGAAACGACGTCATGTAGGTCACGTGACTGAGGGAGGGGAGACCGGCCACTACCTAAACAGGTAAGCGGCAGTATGACTAGTGGTCTCACACTACATGAACACCACAGTAAAATGTAACATCCTACCTACAACATAGCTAAATCAAATAATAGTATAAAGTAAGACATTTTCGTTTTAGCTAATAACGGAAATATCTCCAATATACCATTATGATAAAAATACACACAATATAAAATGTTGGTCAAGGGTATACCCGTAACAGTGGCAGCAGGAGTGTCAGGTGATGGTGACAGCAGCAGTGTCAGGTGAAGGTGACAGCAGCAGTCAGGTGATGGTTACAACAGCAGTCAGGTGATGGTGACAGCAGGAGTGTGAGGTGATGGTGACAGCAACAGTGTCAGGTGATGGAGACAGCAGCAGTGTCAGGTGATGGTGACAGCAGCATGTGTCAGGTGAAGGTGACAGCAGCAGTCGGGTGATGGTGACAGGAGGAGTGTCAGGTGATAGTGACAGCAGCAGTGACAGATGAAGGTGACAGCAGCAGTCAGGTGATGGTGACAGCAGGAGTGTCAGGTGATGGTGACAGAAACAGTGTCAGGTGATGGAAACAGCAGCAGTGTCAGGTGATGATGGCAGCAGGAGTGTCAGGTGATGGTGACAGCAGCAGTGTCAGGTGATGGTGACAGCAGCAGTCGGGTGATGTTGACAACAGCAGTGTCAGGTGATGGTGGCAGCAGGAGTGTCAGGTGATGGTGACAGCAGCAGTCGGGTGATGTTGACAACAGCAGTGTCAGGTGATGGTGGCAGCAGCAGTGTCAGGTGAAGGTGACAGCAGCAGTCAGGTGATGGTTACAACAGCAGTCAGGTGATGGTGACAGCAGGAGTGTGAGGTGATGGTGACAGCAACAGTGTCACGTGATGGAGACAGCAGCAGTGTCAGGTGATGGTGACAGCAGCATGTGTCAGGTGAAGGTGACAGCAGCAGTCGGGTGATGGTGACAGGAGGAGTGTCAGGTGATAGTGACAGCAGCAGTGTCAGGTGATGGTGACAGCAGCAGTCGGGTGATGTTGACAACATCAGTGTCAGGTGATGATGGCAGCAGGAGTGTCAGGTGATGGTGACAGCAGCAGTCGGGTGATGTTGACAACAGCAGTGTCAGGTGATGGTGGCAGCAGGAGTGTCAGGTGATGGTAACAGCAGCAGTGTCAGGTGATAGTGACAGCAGGAGTGTCAGGTGATGGTGACAACAGGAGCGTCAGATGATGGTGACAGCAGGAGTGTCAGGTGATGGTGACAGCAGGAGTGTCAGGTGATGGTGACAGCAGGAGTGTCACATGATAGTGACAGCAGGAGTGTCAGATGATGGTGACAGCAGGAGTGTCAGGTGATGGTGACAGCAGCAGTGTCGGATGATAGTTACAGCAGGAGTGCCAGGTGATGGTGACAGCAGAAGTGTCAGGTGATGGTGACAGCAGAGTGTCAGGTGATGGTGACATCATAAGTGTCAGATGATGGTGACAGCAGTAGTGTCAGGTGATAGTGACAGCATGAGTGTCAGGTGATGGTGACAGCAGGAGTGTCAGGTGATGGTGACAGCAGGAGTGTCAGGTGATGGTGACAGCATGAGTGTCAGGTGATGGTGACAGCAGGAGTGTCAGGTGATGGTGACAACAGGAGAGTCAGGTGATGGTGACAGCAGGAGTGTCAGTTGATGGTGACAGCAGGAGTGTCAGATGATGGTGACAGCAGGATTGTCAGGTGATTGTAACAGCAGGAGTGTCAGATGATGGTGACAGCAGGAGTGTCACGTGATGGTGACCGCAGCAGTGTCAGATGATAGTTACAGCAGTAGTGTCAGGTGATCGTGACAGCAGCAGTGTCAGGCGATGGTGACAACAGGAGTGTCAGGTGATGGGAACAGCAGCAGTCAGGTGATGGTTACAGCAGTAATGTCACGTGATAGTGACAGTAGCAGTGTCAGGTGATGGTGACAGCAGGAGTGTCAGGTGATAGTGACTGCAGCAGTGTCAAGTGAAGGTGACAGCAGCAGTGTCAGGTGATGGTGACAGCAGCAGTGTCAGGTGATTGTGACAGCAGCAGTGTCAGGTGATGGTGACGACAATATCAGGTGTTGGTGACAACATCAGGTGTTGGTGACAACATCAGGTGTTGGTGACAACATTAGGTGATGGTAACAACAACAACAGAAGTAGAAGTACCAGCAGGAGCAGGTTGTGGCGGTAGAAGCAGCAAGAGCAGGTAGTGAGAGCAGCAACATCAGGTAGTGAGAGCAGCAACAGCAGGTAGTGAGGGCAGCAACAGCAGGTAGTGAGGGCAGCAACAGCAGGTAGTGAGGGCAGCAACATCAGGTAGTGAGGGCAGCAACAGCAGGTAGTGAGGGCAGCAACAGCAGGTAGTGAGGGCAGCAACATCAGGTAGTGAGGGCAGCAACAGCAGGTAGTGAGGGCAGCAACATCAGGTAGTGAGGGTAGCAACAGCAAGTAGTGAGGGCAGCAACAGCAGGTAGTGAGGGTAGCAACAGTTGGTAGTGAGGGCAGTACCAGCAGGTAGTGAGGACAGCAACAGCAGGTAGTGAGGACAGCGACAACAGGTAGTGAGGGCAGCAACAACAGGGAGTGAGGGCAGTACCAGCAGGTAGTGAGGGCAGTACCAGCAGGTAGTGAGGGCAACAACAGCAGGTAGTGAGGGCAGCAATAGCAGGTAGTGAGGGCAACAACAGCAGGTAGTGAGGGCAACAACAGCAGGTAGTGAGGGCAGCAACAATAGGTAGTGAGGGCAGAAACAACAGGTAGTGAGGGCAGCAACAGCAGGTAGTGAGGGCAGCAACAGCAGGTAGTGAGGGCAGCAACAGCAGGTAGTGTGGGCAGTAACAGCAGGTAGTGAGGGCAGCAACAGCAGGTAGTGAGGGCAGCAACAGCAGGTAGTGAGGGCAGTAACAGCAGGTAGTGAGAGCAATAACAGCAGATATCAATGGCAGTAACAGCAGGTAATGAGGGCAGTAACAGCAGGTAGTGAGGGCAGTACCACAGTTATTAAGGCAGCAACGACAGATATTAAGGGCAGTAACAGCAGGTAGTGAGAGCAGTAACAGCAGGTATTAATTGCAGTAACAGAAGGAAGAGAGAGCAGTAACTGCAGGTATAAAGGGCAGTAACAGCAGGTAGTGAGAGCAGTAACGGTAGATATTAAGGGCGGTAACAAGATGAAGTGAGGGCAGCAAAGCAGGTAATGAAGGCAATAATAACAGGTATTAAGGGTAGTAACATCAGGTAGTAATGCAGTAACGGCAGGTACTAAGGGCAGTAACAGCAAGTATTAAGGGCAGTAACAGCAGGTATTAAGGAAAGTAACAGGAAGAAGTGAGGGCAGTAACAGCAGGTAGTGAGGGCAGTAACAGCAGGCAGTGAGGGCAGTAACAGCAGGTATTAAGGGCAGTAACAGCAGGTATTAAGGGCAGTAACAGCAGGTATTAAGGGCAGTAACAGCAGGTATTAGGTTCAGTAACAGCAAGCAGTGAGGGCTTTAACAACAAGTATTAAGGGTAGTAATAGCAGGTGGCAGAGGCCATTAAGGATAGTAACAGAAGGTATTAAGGTTAGTAAGAGCAGGTAGTGAGGTTAGTATCAGCAGGTATGAAGACCAGAAACAGCAGGTATTAATTGTAGTAACAGCAGGTAGTGAGAGCATTCACAGTAGGTAGTGAGAGAATTTACAGCAGGTAGTGTGAGCATTTACAGCAGGTAGTGAGAACATTTACAGCAGGTAGTGAGTGCTGACCTTGCTACTGGCAAGTCACAGTCGCCCTACTCTCTAGAAGTCTCCCTTCGATCCCCGCTGGGGAGAGAAATTTGTACCCTACAAGCGCCACCTCCTCGCAATGCTGTTGCGTTGTGTGAAAGTCAAGCCAGTTAAAGGAGTAATTAATGACTCCACCAAACTGGCTTTTGCTACCTCAATAAGGACCAGCTTGCAGGTTAAATTTACGACAATCCACTCGCTGAAGGACTCCTTCATCGTCTTTAATGACGACACTGAAGCATCGAACCTCATCAACGACTCTTCTTCCAATACCCTACAAATACGACAATTCACAATATCCCCGTCTCCCTTCTTGAAGGCGAAACGTTCCATCTTTGTGAAAAGGCTTGACGATTTGTCACGTCTCTCAAATGAAGCAGTGAAGATATCTGTCTAGGAACAAAACACTTGGGCCTCGGTAGACAACATCACCAAGATCCCTAACGCCTTATCAATGATAAAGATCACATTCTTAGACATTTCCATAGCTGCCCAAGCTCTGTCTGACGGACTAGCTATCTCATATTATCACATTCACCCAAGTCATATAGAACCAGACCGCTTCACACACATCTCCCATTGCTGGACCTGCTCCTCCTATAATCACTCCACTAAGGACTTCTCAATCAAAGATAAAAAGTTCTAAATGTGGGAATGATGGACACGAATTCAGATCCTGCACCATCACTACGGCTCCAACATGTCTTAGCTGCAAGGGTAATCACTATACCCTTGCAGCTAAATGCCCATTCAGGAAAGAAATCATATCTAAAAAACTAAAGATCTGAATAAGAACACATCCAATTCACCGATATACGCTGCAATAACTACAAGCTCACACCACCAAAATTCTACACGCCACTCTACAGACAACTTCGCCCAGCAACTATCTCTCTCCACTCCCTGACGGTGATCCCTACAAGGTGCTGCATTGCATGGTGTATGCGCACCTTGCAAATGCAGCAAACACCGACACTTTCAGCACCACCATCAACGAACTATCCCGTCTGAACAACATACCTGCCTTCAATTTTCCGGACTCCACACCTTCAGCCGACATCCTCAAGATTCTTCCCAACGTCTTGAACTTTACAGCACCTGCAGTCCTGTCTCCTTCTGCCCGAACAACTGTTCCTGAAACTTCTACAACCACTTTCACAGCCGACAACGCTGTTTATTCTGCCTCAACTACAGCTTCCATAGTAGAATTTATACTGAATCTACTTCCGAAGAAGAAGATATTGATGAGTCCAACACACCTTCTACACTTCTCCAGCTTACGCTCACACCATGACCTGCACTGAGTCTACAAAGGTCTCGGTGCTGGATCTGTCAAGTTTGTTTGCGAACCACCTCTTCACTTCACACTTACCCAAGTTCTGGAGTTCATCAAGCCTCTATGTTTCACCTTTGGAAATAAGACTAAACTATACCACCTCTCTAGGAACAGCTTCAACAAATTTGATAATGGCTCCTCTTATGGAGATAAATTTCCAGTAAAAGTGGAAGTATCTCTCAGCCTCCTTCAGCTCTCTGAAGGACTTAGCCCTCCAGGAAGGGGCTAGTGGACTCTTACTTCCTCGCACATCAACTTTAATGAGAGACACACGTATGTACCACGTCTCTCCTTGCTAGAATTTCTGAGTAACTACACAATAAGGGTTAAACGAGAGTAATTACTCTTTTTCCCTATAGCAGGAAAATTAAGAGAAAACCTGAACCCCACTTGGTCTACAAGTCAGGGACATTATGACTTCTAGTCTACAGCTAAATAACAAGAAACCTACCCTCTTGTATTAAATACAGTACTGTTGCACAGACTAGCAACGAATGTATGTGAAGTTGGGTTCAGCATATTCCTTTGTGCGGACGATGAACTGGAGGGCGAAGGAGGGCGAAGGAGGGCGGAAGCTCAGATAGCTTCAAGGAACGGTCGAGACGTGTGTTTCACGAGGGCGTTGCCGCCTTATCATTTAAAGACAAAGGGACATTAGTGACCAGTGCGTTCTTGACTCTTGTTCGTTCTGACAGTCTCAGGAAACTAGGAAAGTTAGACTGGTTTCCTTATATGAGTCAGGAAATTCGTGGTAGAACGAATCACATAGTGTTTATAGCGTCTCTGTGTGACTTTCTAGATTGAACATTGGGAGTGCTTAAATATACAGTGCTATTTAGTGTTCTCCCTGCTGTGGATAATTTCAAGAAACTATAAAGTAATGATGGTACTGAATGACGTAGAGTGCAACCTGTACTGCGAGTGATTGCAACGAACATTTCCGACGTTGTGGTAACAATTAGTGCAACATTCCCTGAGACACTTTGTCACCGATATCGGTCTCGAGTCAACACCAATGACACAGGACTCGAGCTATGAGTCAGATAGGTTTGATTTACCTTTCATTTGCCCCAAGACACTGAAGTGTTTAGGTATATGTAAGTAGAATATTGTTTCCCTTAGAAACCGTTATTGGAAAACCACTGTGAGTACCACTACGCATTTCAAATATAGTGAAAGGCTGGATATACGCTCTTTTGTTACTCTACAACCTCTGTGGATACTGATTCAGCATCCCAAAGGAAATCGTGCTGATGAAAGCTATGTATCGTTTGTTTTATGCAGGAAACTGTACTTATCTAACAGGTTCTCCACACCTCTACAAAGTTGCCACCTTAATAATACCACCAGTGAGGTACCCTCTGATGTTCCTACCTGCCTGACCTGTTCTGCGACCTCTGCTGCCAGCGTCTCAAGACTCTAGACCTCCAACTACCACAAAACCGTTGCAACAGAGCCTGTTCCTCCAGTTTCTCCATTGTGCCCCACGAGCGCCTAGGTGCTGGGTTAAGCCCTACGACTGTGGACACTCCTCTCCAAAGCTATTCTTCGCCTGTCCCGTCTTCCCAGCTCACCCCACCTTTTGATCTTGAGGGCAGTAACAGTAGGTAGTGAGTATAGTAACAGCAGGTAGTGAGGGTAGTAACAGCAGGTACTGAGGGTAGTAACAGCAGGTAGTAAGAGCAGTAACAGCAGGTAGTAAGAGCTTCAGCATCAAGTAGTGAAGCCAGCAGGCTCATGTAGTGAAGGGAGCACCAGCAGGTAGGTAGTGATGTCATGTGCAACAGATGTGGGCACAACAGCAGCAAGTGGCGCAAGTAGCAGGTAGCGGAATTACCAGCAACAGCAGCAGGTGGTGATAACAGAAGATGGAGATGCCATCATAAGTAGCGTCAGGTGATAGGAGCAGAAACAGCAGCAGCAGCATCTGCTGGCATCTGCGTGTGAGGGCAGCAGTAGCAGATGTGCTGGCAATGTGAATAGTAGCAACAGGTATTAGCAGCAACAGTAACAGCAACATCACGTGGTGGTAGCGGAAACAACGGTACAGCAGGTGGTAGTGCAAGCAACAACGGTACAGCAGGTGGTAGTGCAAGCAACAACGGTACAGCAGGTGGTAGTGCAATCAACAACGGTGCAGCAGGTGGTAGTGCAAGCAACAACGGTACAGCAGGTGGTAGTGCAATCAACAACGGTGCAGCAGGTGGTAGTGCAAGCAACAACGGTACAGCAGGTGATAGTGCAAGCAACAACGGTACAGCAGGTGGTAGTACAAGCAACAATGGTACAGCAGGTGGTAATGCAAGCAACAACGGTACAGCAGATGGTAGTGCAAGAAACAACGGTACAGAAGGTAGTAGTGCAAGCAACAACGGTACATAAGGTGGTAGTGCAAGCAACAACGGTGCAGCAGGTAGTAGTGCAAGCAACAACGGTGCTGCATGTGATAGTGCAAGCAACAACGGTACAGCAGGTGGTAGTGCAAGCAACAACGGTACAACAGGTGGTAGTACAAGCAACAATGGTACAGCAGGTGGTAATGCAAGCAACAACGGTATAGCAGGTGGTAGTAAAAGCAACAACGGTACAGCAGGTGGTAGTGCAAGAAACAACGATACAGCAGGTGGTAGTGCAAGCAACAATGGTACAGCAGGTGGTAGTGCAAGCAACAACGGTACAGCAGGTGGTAGTACAAGCAACAACGGTACAGCAGGTTGTAATTTAAGCAACAACGGTATAGCAGGTGGTAGTACAAGCAACAACGGTACAGCAGGTAGTAGTACAAGCAACAACGGTACAGCAGGTGGTAGTGCAAGCAACAACGGTACAGCAGGTGGTAGTGCAAGCAACAACGGTACAGCAGGTGGTAGTGCAAGCAACAACGGTGCAGCAGGTGGTAGTGCAAGCAACAACTGTACAGCAGGTGGTAGTGCAAGCAACAACGGTGCAGCAGGTGGTAGTAAAAGCAACAACGGTACAGCAGGTGGTAGTGCAAGCAAAAACTGTGCAGCAGATGGTAGTGTAAGCAACAACGGTACAGCAGGTGCTAGTGCAAGCAACAAATGTGCAGCAGGTGGCAGTACAAGCAACAACGGTGCAGCAGGTTGTAGTGCAAGCAACAACGGTGCAGCAGGTGGTAGTGCAAGCAACAACGGTACAGAAGGTGGTAGTGCAAGCAACAACATAAGAACATAAGAAAAATGGAACAATGCAGCAGGCCTACTGATCCCATGCGAGACATGGGTTTGTTCCACTCATCCACAACTCTATTACCAAACCAGTGCTTTCCTATATCCTTCATGAATCTGAACTTTTCCAACTTGAAACCATTGCTGCGAGTCCTGTCTTGGCTGCATATTTTCAGCACGCTATTTACATCCCCTTTATTTATTCCTGTTTTCTATTTATACACCTCAATCATATCCCCCCTTATTCTACGCCTTTCTAGAGAGCGCAGATTCAAGGCCCTCAGTCTATCCTCATAGGAAAGATTTCTGATACATGGGATCAACTTTGTCATCCTCCTCTGTACGTTTTCCAGTGCATTTATATCCATTCTGTAATACGGTGACCAGAACTGTGCAGCATAATCTAAATGAGGCTAACCAAAGATATACAGAGTTGAAGAACAACCTGAGGACGTCTATTATTTATACTTCTTGATATGAAGCCAAGGATTCTGTTAGCTTTATTGCGAACACTTATGCACTGTTGTCTTTGTTTCAGATTACTGCTAACCAGAACTCCTAAATCCTTCTCGAAATCACAAGCATTAAGATTTACATTATTCAGCTTATATGTGGCATGGTTATTGTCTTGCCCAACATTTAGAACTTTGCATTTGTCTACATTAAACTGCATCTGCCACTTCTCCAACCACTGCATCAGTCTATTCAAATCATCCTGGAGTGCTCTAATGTCCTCATTAGAATGAATTGGACGGCCTATTTTGGTGTCATCAGCAAATTTGTTTATGTTGCTATTTATTCCCTCATCTATGTCGTTTATGTAAATTGTAAACAACAGGGGGCCCAAAACTGACCCCTGTGGGACATTGCTTGAGACGTGCCCCCATTCTGATTTCTCCCCATTTATGCAAACTCTCTGCCGCCTATTTGTCAACCATGCCTCTACCCAGGAAAAAATTTCTCCTCTTATTCCGTGTGCCTTCAGTTTCCTCAATAGCCTCTGATGTGGAACTCTATCGAAAGCCTTACTGAAGTCCATATACACAATATCATATTCATTACCATGATCTACCTCCTCAAACACCTTAATGAGATTCATTAATCAATTTATGCCTTTCAAGATGGCTACGAATTGCCTCGACAATTATTGATTCCATAAATTTACCAACTATGGAGGTAAGGCTTATTGGTCTATAGTTCGAAGCTAAGGACCTGTCACCTGCCTTGTAAATAGGTATTACATTTGCCCTTTTCCACTTGTCAGGTACTATGCCAGTTTGTAGTGATATATTGAAAAGATTTGCCAAAGGTTTGCTAAGTTCCTCTTTACATTCCTTTAAAACTCTTGCAAACAGTTCATCAGGGTCTGGGGATTTGTTAGGTTTTAATTTCTCTATTTGTCTGAGGACCATATCACTAGTTACCCCAATCGAGCATAGTCTATTATCTTCCTGTTCTACATAATTTATTATTTCTGGAATTTCGCTAGTATCTTCCTGAGTAAAAACTGAGAGGAAGTAAGTTTTGAAAATTTCACACATATCCTTATCACTGTCTGTGATCTGTCCTGAGTTACTCTTAAGTGGGCCTATCTTGTCCCTAATCTTACTTCTGTATACCTGAAAGAACCCTTTTGGGTTAGTCTTCGAATCCCTTGCGACCTTAGCCTCATAATACCCTTTTGCCTTTCTTATTCCTTTTTTTTATTTCTCTCTTTAATTGAAAATATTGATTTCTTATCTGTTCATCCCCTCTTTTGATACGCCAATGAGATGTTTTAGTCTATTGTTTATCTATTTAGGATCATTTTTTTTCATCTAATTTCCCTACTCGGAACAAAAGTTGTCTGGGCAGCTAGAACTACGCTCTGGAAAACGTCATATTGGCAACCAAAACCACCTACCTGACCCATAGTCAGGTCATCCCAATTTATCCCACGTAGGTAATTTCTCAGCCCCATGAAGTCGGCTAAGCGAAAGTCTGGAACAGAGACTTGATTGCAGTTACCTGGGTAATTCCATGATATATTGAAACTAAGTGATTTGTGATCGCTTTCCCCAAGCTCTTCATTAACCTCAAGATTATTAATTAGTGATTCTTTGTTGGCAAGAACCAAATCAAGCAAGTTGCTACCTCTAGTTGGTTCTCTCACAAACTGTTTTAAAAAACAATCCTGAACCGTATCAAGAAAGTCACTAGACGGTGCAGCAGGTGGTAGTGCAAGCAACAACGGTGCAGCAGGTGGTAGTGCAAGCAACAACAGTACAGCAGGTGGTAGTGCAAGCAACAACGGTGCAGCAGGTGGTAGTACAAGCACCTGAATACTTTGTCATTGTTTATTTATTATCAAAAATCTTTGAAGTTTGATGTCATATTTTTAATTAGGTTGAGATGGAGCGCCTTGCTGCAGCTTACTATTGTAATGATCTATCACATTATGGCGGCACAAAAGCAAACCTGAGTGTGATCTTTCTATCTGAAGTGTGTTAATTAGTTAGTTAACATTTTGTCCTAGGCACATGTCGATTAGACACTAGGCCTGTTGTATATACTATATATGTGTGTGTGAGTACTCACCTAATTGTGGTTGTAGGGGTCGGGTCTCGGTTCCTGGTGCCGCTTCTGTTGTCTGCTACTGGGTTCACACTCTCCTATTCTTAAAGCTATGTATGGATTCTTCCACTAGCACTTCGCTGTCTAGGCCATTCCACTTCCTGACCACTCTAGGGCTAAAAAACGTATTTTCTAACATCCCTGTGACTTATATGTGACCCACCTCTCAGAACTCGTCCTGTCCACCATGTCAATTCCTCCCAGTATTTTGTTTGTCATAATCATGTCACCTCTATTCATCCTGTCCTTTAATATCGTCAGGTTTAGCTCCTCTAACCTCTCCTCACACGTCATACCCCTGGACTAGCTTCGATGCAAACCTCTACACTTTTTCCAGCTTCTTTACATGCTTTACCAGATGCGGGTCCCATACTGGAGCTGCATACTCCAAGATGGGCCTGATGTATGTCGTGTATAGAATCCTCAATACCTCCTTGTTGAGGTTCTTAAGGGCAGCTGAAAGTACCATCATAAATAACAAAAAAAGGCACAATACCGTGACTGGAACAATACACACACAACCCGTACATATAAAAAAGAGAGGAGCTTACGACTACGTTTCGGTCCGACTTGGACCATTTACAAAGTCACACTAACACAAAGGACTGAATGAATAAGTTCAGGTAAGATCCCAGTGGGATGAGCGGAGAAGACGGTACAGACGAAGAATAGCGCTGGAGAGGAGTCTTCTTAGTCGTAGAAATAGAGCCAGGGCTTAACCCAACAGCTAAGGCGATCGTGGGGTAGACTTGAGAACAGGAATAGCAGGCTCTCCTGTTGGTGAGACTTCTGTGGGGTGAGCGGGGAGGACGGGACAGGCGAAGATTAGCGCTAGAGAGGAGTGTAGAGATTGAGTCAGGGCTTAACCCAGCAGCTAAGGCGAAAGTGGGTCAGAGGGGCGAACAGCACAAGGTACATGTCATAGAATCAAAGGTTTTTTGTAAATAGGGTTAGGAGCAGGTTCATACAAGGAATAGAAAAGGTTGTGTTGGTTTGTGGGTCTGCGAATGTCTTCGTCAAGGAGAGAGGTCCAGTAGTCATGTCGTGTATCAAGTTTGTCTATCTGTCTGTCACTGAGAGTCTTCCAGTATAGATTCAGCGCAGGGATGTCTAACTGGGCATGGAAAAACTCGCTTGTGGCGAAGTCCTCCCATCTGACATCAAGCACCCTACACACAAAGGACAGGTAGAAGGGGTATTTATAGGCAGGCAGACAGGGAAGGGCACAAGAAAGTGGTGGAGGGGTAATAATGGAGGTAGTAGTGGTAGTAGTAGTAGTGGAGTCAGTCATATTCTAGGAAAGGAGCACTGCAATGAATCTGGCGGCCCGCATAGGGGAAGGACAAGAACACATAGGGGGAAAAAATGAAAATAAAATAAAATAAAGAGGGACAAATACAAGTCAAAAGAAAAGAAAGAACACCCAGAGGAGAAAGGAGAAAGAGGAGAAGGGGAAGAGATAGAAGGGAAAGGAATCAGGTTAAATCACGGGTGTTCTGAAGTTTAGAGCATTTAACAATGTAATGGGAGAGGAAAGCATCTACAGAGACAAAGCCAGGGCTAAGATTCATATAGGGAAAGTTGTGTATAAGGGAGGATTCAACCAGACGGCGACTGTGAAAGTTGGACGTAGGGTAGACAGTTTTAGCAGAAGACCAATCAATAGAATGACTGTGATCTCTGACATGACAGAAAATAGCATTATTAGTGTCGGCAAGCCTAACACTATTGTTGTGCTCCCTAAGTCTGTCAGAAAGAGATCGGCCAGTTTCTCCAAAGTACTGAAAAGGACAGGAGGAACAAGAAATAGAGTAGACACCAGGAGAATCTATAGAGGGAGGGGAGGTATGAACTAGATTAGTGCGAAGAGTGTTAGTCTAGCGACAGGTAAGTTTGATGTCTAAGGAACAGAGAGAGTTGTTGAGATTAGAGAGACCAGAGATGTAGGGAAGGCAGAGGACAAGAGAGTTCTCAGGAGTAGAGGGTTTAGGAGAGAAGAAAGTCCGTTTGGCACGTGAGAAAGCAGTCTATGAAATGGGAAGGGTAGCCAAGGCTATTATGAATTATGAAGAGTGGAAATTTCTGCTTCAAGGAACTGAGGATCACAAATGCGGAGTGTGACTTTGTAAATGGGCCAAGTCGGACCGAAACGTCGTCGTAAGCTCCTCTCTTTTTTATATGAGCGGGTTGTGTGTGTATCATCATAAATTTGCCAGTCTCGCCTTTGTTGCAGTAGTTATTCGGTTGTGTACCTCCGGTGAAATCTTCGGAACTATGCTCACCCTGAGGTCCTCTTTCTGGGAGATTTGCAGCCTTTGTTCCTCGATCCTGTACACTGTTTCCGGACGTCTTTGCCTTTCTCCAATTTTTATAACTTTGCATTTGCTGCGGTTAAATTCCAATAGCCACTTCTCAGACCAATCCTGCAGCTTGTCCAAATCATTTATAGTCTTTCCTGGTCTACTATTGTTTGTATTCTCCTCAGTTTCACATCTACTAACACACACACCTCTAACTCGATGTTCTCTTTCATGTCCTTCATATACATGAAAAACTATACTGGTCCAAGTAATGATCCTTGTGGAACTCCGCCTGTCACGCTTACCCATTCAGACACTTCTTCCCGAACAGTAACTAGTTGCTTCCTTCGCATTAAGTATTCCTTGATCCACTGTAGTGGTTTCCCTGTAATTCCTGCCCGTTCCTCCACCTTTGGTGCTAGTCTCTTATGGGGTATTGTATTTTCTTCTGACAATCTAAAAATACACAGTCCCTCTCCCTTAACTTTTGTCACCTTATCATTGTACTTTAGCAGATTTGTGAGATAGGATTTACCATCTCGAAAATCATGATCGTTGTTGTTTATGAATCCACTCATTTTCAGGTGCTCCACTACCTCTTCTGATAATCTTCTCCATAACCTTATACTGTGCATGTTAGTGACGCTGACCTGTAGTTTAATGCCGCCTGTGTGTGTGATTGTGTGTGTATGTGTGTGTGTGTGTGTGATTGTGTGTGTATGTGTGTGTGTGTGTGATTGTGTGTGTGTGATTGTGTGTGTGTGTTTGTGTACTCACCTATATGTACTTACCTATATGTGGTTGCAGGGGTCGAGTCATAGCTCCTGGCCCCGCCTCTTCACTGGTCGACACTAATTCACTCTCTCCCTGTTCCATGAGCTTTATCATACCTCTTCTTAAAGCTATGTATGGAACATGCTTCCACTACTTCACTCTCCAGATTATTCCACTTCCTGACAACTCTAAGGCTAAATAAATACTTCCTAACACCCCTATGACTCCTCTGGGTTTTCAACTTCCAATAGTAGCCCCTTGTTCCTGTATCCCATCTCTGAAACATTCGAGCCCTGTCCACCTTGTCAATTCCTCCTATCCTCTAGTGTCATCAGGTTAACTTCCCTTAACCTCTCCTCATAAGACATACCTCTCAGTTCCAGGACTAAACGTGTTGCAAATTTTTGCACTTTCTCCAATTTTGTGACGTGTTTGACTAGGTGAGGGTTCCATACTGGTGCTGCATACTCCAGTATTGGCCTGTCATACACGGTGTACAATGTCGTGAATGACTCCTTACTCAGATGTCTAAACGCTAATCTCAGGTTTGCCAATCGCCCATATGCTGCAGCAGTTATTTGATAGATGTGTGCCTCAGGAGACATGTTCGTTATAATGCTTACCCCAAGATCCTTTTCTTTAAGTGACGTTTGCAGCCTTTGATTCCCTAACCTGTATGCCGTCTGCGGTCTTCTGTGTACTTCCCCAATCTTCATGACCTTTCACTTACTGGGGTTAAACTCCAGGATCTGGACATCAGATCCCCTTGTAATCTTAACTGATCCTCGTCCGCTTGTATTCTCCTCATCAGTTTTACATCATCAGTGAACAGTGACACTTCTGAATCTATTCCTTCCATCATGTCATTCACATATATAAGAAACAGCACCGGACCTAGGACTGACCCTTGTGGAACCCCACTCGACACATGCCCCCACTCTGACACTTCATCACGTATCAACACTCGTTGTTTCCTTCCTGTCAGGTATTCCCTGATCCATTGCAGTATTTTCCCTATTATTCCTGCCTGCACCTCTAATTTTTGCACCAGTCTCTTGTGTGGTACTGTGTCAAAAGCCTGCTTACAGTCCAAAAAGATGCAATTTATCCATCCCTCTCTCTTCTGTCTTACTACTGTTACCTTATCGTAGAACTCAAGTAGATTTGTGAGACAGGATTTCCCATCTCTGAAGCCGTGCTGATTGTTATGTATGAGCCAAATCTTTTCAATGTGTTCCACCACTCTTCTCCTGATAATCTTTTCCATGACTTTGCGTTAAACTACCGACCAGTAACACTGGTCTGGTTTAACGCTGCCTGTGTGTCTCCTTTCTTAAAAATTGTAACTACATTTGCTGTCTTCCACACCTCAGGCAATTCTCCAGTTTCGATAGATTTACTGAAGATTGTTGCTAGCGGCACACACAGTTCCTCTGCTCCTTCTCTCAGTATCCAAAGAGATATGTTATCTGGGCCCACCGCCTTTGAGGTATCTAGTTTACCTAGCAGTTTCTTCATCTCTACCTTGGTTATGTGTATTGTGTCCAGCACCTGCTGGTGCATCCTACCTCCACGGTTTGCTGGAAGCATTCCTGTCTCTATTGTAAATACTTCTCTAAATCTTGGGTTTAGTTCATCACATACTTCCTGGTCACTCTTTGTGAGCTCCCCTCCTTCTTTCCTCAGCCTGATTACCTGGTCCTTGACTGTTGTTTTCTCCTAATATGACTGTATAACAACTTTGATTCAGATTTGGCTTTTGATGCTATGTTGTTTTCGTATTGCCTCTGGGCCTCTCTCCTTATCCCAACATATTCATTTCTGGTTCTTCTGCTCAACTCCTTGTTTTCTTGAGTCCTTTGCCTTCTATACCTTTTCCATGCTCTAGCACACTTGGCTTTGGCCTCTTTACACCTCTAGTTAAACCATGGGCTCACTCTGGTCTTACCATTTTTTCTGTTACCCTTTGGTATGAACTTCTCCTCTGCCTCCCTGCACTTAGTGGTCACTAGTTTCATCCCTCTAGTTTTATTTCCCACTGCACTTCATACAGTAAAATTCTCATTCCTATGTAGTCCCCTTTTTTGAAGTTCGGCTTCTCTCGTTGTTCTCGTGCTGCTGCATTCTCCACTGTTAACTCTACAAGGTATTCAAAATTCAGGACATCATGATCACTAGCGCCAAGGGGTCTTTCATGTGTGATATCCACTATGTCTGAACTATTCAAGGTGAATATGAGATCCAGCCTTGCTGCAATATCCTCTCCTCTCTCTCTCTCTCTGGTTGTATCCCTATCATGTTGGTGCATGAAGTTCTCCAATACAGTCTCCAACATCTTATCCCTCTATGGTTCTGGTCCCCCATGTGGCTCTAGGTTTTCCCAGTCAATCTCTTTATGATTGAAATCACCCATTATAAGTAATTTTGTCCTACCCATATGAGCTCTCCTGGCCACTTCAGCTAGTATATCCACCATTGCCCTATTGTGCACATCATACTCTTGTCTTGTCCTCCTGCTGTTCAGTGGTGGGTTATACATCACTGCTATCATCACCTTTGGAACCCCAGTCTAAAGTGTTCCAACAATGAAGTCTTCTGTTTACCTTCTGTCCATTCCTCCCATTTCCTCAAAACTCCACTGGTTTTTGATGAACAGTGCTACTCCTCCCCCTCCTGTGTTCTCTATGTCTTTCCTTATGATCTGATATCCAGATGGAAAGATTGCATCTGTTATCAACCCTATAAGTTTTGTCTCTGTTAGTGCTATGATGTCAGGTGATGCATCAATGATTCGTTCTTGCCACTCTTCACTCTTATTTGTTATTCCATCTACATTGGTATACCATATCTTTAGCTTCCTTTCCATTACTGTATTTTGGGAGATGGAAGAGGAAGGTGCAGGCTGGGAGTGTGGGTTTCAGGGCAAAATATTAAAGGAGGCTGCTGTGATTGTGAAATTAGTGCTTAGGGGGGTGGGGGCTGATCCCAGAGGCTGTTCTTTCCTGTCTGCCATTGCCTGTCCTATCTCTCTTTCCTTCCACTGGTTTCGTCTTGCTCTCACTTTCAGTTGTTCCATTCCTTTTCGTGTTCTGTCTCGATTGAGGTACACTTGTTGTTATTCCTGAGAGTCTTTTAACAGTGGCTTCTGTTGTAGTATCCTGTTCTGTACCACTTCCGTCTTGAATGTCAATTTGATTGGTCGATATTTTTCCCTCGAATACCCCCAAGTCTTTGAAACTTTTCTACCTGAGACATGTCATTCTCTCCTGTTATTGCAATGATGCTCTTAATCTGTTTCCTCACAATGCTTTCTTTCATGATAGGTCATCTCTTCAGCCTCCTAAAGCCCATGAATAATTATTGACCTCTCCCTCTCTTCTTCCCATTTCTTTTCTCTCAATATCTCTGGATCTGATTTAAGCATCTCCTTTGTTGTTTCCCTTATCATCTCCTGGACACTCTGATGGCCTGATAGTACTTCTGCTAAAGACTTCTTAGCTCCATCCCCTCCTTCAGTCCCCTCGCTGCCTACTGATGTTCCCATTTCAGTCACCTTGCTCCTTTCGGACCTCATCTTTATATTCTGCTTCAGCACATCAATTTATTCCTCCAGTCTTTGTATCTTTGCCACTTCCTGATCTCTGCAGAAATCTTCTTTAACATGTTATTGTAAAGGTCATTTAGAGTCTTGGCGAGATGTGTGGGGTTAAAAGGTAAAGAATCAAATACAAAGTGGGAGTTGTCACAGCTGCTTTTTGCTGATGACACTGTGCTTTTGGGAGATTCTGAAGAGAAGTTGCGGAGGTTGGTGGATGAATTTGGTTGGGTATGTAAAATAAGAAAATTGAAAGTGAATATATGAAAGGTGACAAAAGATTGGATATCAGATTGGAGGGAGAGAGTATGGAGGAGGTGAATGTATTCAGATATTTAGGAGTAGACGTGTCAGCAGATGTGTCTATGAAGGATGAGGTGAATCATAGAATTGATGAGTCGAAAAGGGTGAGTGGTGCACTTTGGAGTCTGTGGATACATAGAACTTTGTCCATGGATGTAAAGAGGGGAATGTATGAGAGCATAGTTATACCAACAATCTTATATGGGTGTGAAGCATGGGTGATGAATGTTGCAACAAGGGAAAGGATGGAGGCAGTGGAGATGTCATGTCTGAGGGCAATGTGTGGTGTGAATATAATGCAGAGAATTCGTAGTTTGGAAATTAGGAGGAGGTGCAGGATTAACAAAACTATTATACAGAGGGCTGAGGAGGGGTTGTTGAGGTGGTTCGGACATGTAGAGAGAATGGAACGAAACAGAATGACTTCGAGAGTGTATAAATCTGTAGTGGAGGGAAGGCGGGGTAAGGGTCGGCTTTAGAATGGATGGAGGTTTTGTGTGTGAGGGGCTTGGACTTCCAGCAAGCATGCGTGAGCGTATTTGATAGGAGTGAATGGAGACAAATAGTTTTTAATATTTGACGTGCTGTTGGAGTGTGAGCAAAGTAACATATATGAAGGGATTCAGGGAAACCAGCAGGCCGGACTTGAGTCCTGGAGATGGGAAGTACAGTGCCGGCATTCTGAAGGAGGGGTGTTAATGTTGCAGTTTTATAACTGTAGTGTAAGCACGCTTCTGGCAAGACAGTGGGAAGCGGCCGATGTTTTAATAAAAATAAAAATAAAATGTGTGTGTGTACTCACCTAGTTGTACTCACCTAGTTGGGGTTGCAGGGGTCGAGACATAGCTCCTGTGTGTGTGTGTGTGTGTGTGTTGGTGTGTGAGTGTGTATGTGTGTGTGTGTGTTGGTGTGTACTCACCTAGTTCTCACCTACTTGTGGTTGCAAGGGTCGAGTCATAGCTCCTGGCCCCGTCTCTTCACTGGCCTCTACTGGGTCACTCTCCCTGCGCTATGAGCAGGGTGTGTGTGTGTGTGTGTACTCACCTAGTTGTATTCACCTAGTTGTGGTTGCAGGGGTCGAGTCATAGCTCCTGGCCCCGCCTCTTCACTGGCCGCTACTGGGTCACTCTCCCTCCGCCATGAGCTTTATCATACCTCTTCTTAGTGTGTTGGTGTGTTTGTGTGTTTGTGCGTGTGTGCGTGTGTGTGTGTGTGTGTGTGTGTGTGTGTGTGTGTGTGTGTGTGTGTGTGTGTGTGATAATTTGTGTGTATGTTTGTATGTGTGTGTATGTGTGTGTGTGTTTGTGTTTTTTGTGTGTGTATGTGTGTGAATGTTTGTGTGTGTGTGTGTACTCACCTAGTTGTGGTTGCATGTGTGTGTGTGTGTTTGTGTGTATGTGTGTGTGTGTTTGTGTGTGTATGTGTATCTTTGTATGTGTTTGTGTATGTGTGCGTGTGTGTGTATATGGGTGTGTGTGTGTGTTTGTGTGTGTATGTGTATGTTTGTGTGTGTTTGTGTGTGTGTGTGTGTGTGTGTGTACCCACCAAATTGTCCTCACATAATTGTGGTAGCAGGGGTCGAGATTTAGCTCCTGGCCCTGCCTCTTCACTGACCGCTACTAGGTCCTCTCTCTTCCAGCTCCATGAGGTTTATCATACCTCGTCTTAAAGCTATGTATGGCTCCTGCCTCCACTACATCACTTGCTAGAATATTCCACTTCCTGACAACTCTATGACTGAAGAAATACTTCCTAACTTCCTTTTGACTCATCTGAGTCTTCAACTTCCAATTGTGATCCCTTGTTTCTGTGCCCCATCTTTGGAACATCTTGTCTCTGTCCACCTTATATATTTCATGCAGAATTTTGTATGTCGTTATCATGTCTCCCCTATCCCTCCTGTCCTTCAGTGTCGTCAGGCCGATTTCTCATAACCTTTTTTCATAGGACATTTTCCTTAGCTCCGGAACTAACCTTGTTGCAATCCTTTACTTTACACTTTCTGTAGTTTCTTGACGTGCTTGACCAAGTGTGGGTTCCAAACTGGTTCTGCATACTCCAATATGGGCCTGACGTACACAGTGTACAGTGTCTTGAACGATTCCTTACTAAGGTATCGGAACGCTATTCTCAGGTTTACCAGGCGCCTATATGCTGCAGCAGTTATCTGGTTGATGTGTGATTCCGATGACTCACCCCAAGATCTTTCTCCTTGAGTGAGGTTTGCAGTCTTTGGCCACCTAGCCTATACTCTGTCTGTAGTCTTCTTTGCCCTTCCCCGATCTTCATGACTTTGCATTTAGCGGGGTTAAATTCGAGAAGCCAGTTGCTGGACCACGTGTTCAGCCTGTCCAGTTCACTTCGTAGTCTTGCCTGATCCTCATCTAATTTAATTCTCCTCATTAACTTCACATCATCTGTGAACAGGGACACTTCTGAGTCTATGCCTTCCATCATGTCATTCACATATATCAAAAATAGCACTGGTCCTAGGACTGACCCCTGTGGGACCCCGCTCGTCACAGGCGCCCACTGTGATACTTCATCACGTTCCATGACTCGTTGTTGCCTCCTTGTCAGGTATTCTCTGATCCATTGCAGTGCCCTTCCTTTTATACGTGCCTGATCCTCTAGCTTCTGCACTAATCTCTTGTGAGGAACTATATCGAAGGCCTTCTTGCAGTCCAAGAAAATGCAGTCAACCCACCCTTCTCTCTCGTGTCTTACTTCTCTTACCTTGTGTTATGCAGGTTTCTGCATGGCATTTAAATATACGTAATATATAGCTATTGGAGAAGTGTGCCATAAATTTCAGGTAATTAGGAAAAACAGTAATAATAATGTATAACCTTTAGATAAATGTAAATTATAATTTTAGAAATATGCTGTACTTTTGGTGAATACTGTAAAGTAAGTTTAAGCGGTGAAATAGAGAAATCCAGCTAGGGATTTATTTTCCAAATGTTGGTGGGGAGGAGGTTGGCGTCGCTTGGGTTACACATGTGCGCGGCATGGATAGCGGGTGGCGAGACGGAGCCTGGGTTCAGCTAAGTTTGTGATGTTGTATTCCCTTTGTGTGTAGCTAACTCAAGCCATAGGCTCTTTTAATGGTGTACCAGTACACACCCTGGGCTCGGACATGGTCGGGGCCCGAAAGGACGAGTCTGAACTGAAGAAATAGGAGATGTGTTCTGGAGGATGGGAGTGGTGGCTGGGCTGACCGCTTAGTGAATTGTTTTGTTTTTGAAGTGACCACCCGGCCGCCTTCTCCGTCCTGTACTGTTTTTGAGGGGGTTTGGCTAATTGATATGTGAAGAGGTGTGTTTGGAATGTATATAGTTTAATATAAGTAAATAAATTTATATTTTCTTACCTAGGAATTTTTGTGTGGAACCTTCTGATACCCTAACCCAGTGAAGCACTAAACCACACTGGTAATACCAGCTTTGTTTATGGGGATAGACCTGGAAGGCCTAGTTTTACAGGTGTTTTGTGTAACATTTTTACCCTTTGCCCTTAGACAAGGCATTAGGCCTCAGGGAAACCCAAATTTCTGCGTAACACCTTGTCATAAAACTCCAGGAGGTTTGTGACACAGGATTTGCCTTCCCTGAATCCGTGCTGGTTGTCATTTATGATCTTGTTCCGTTCCAGGTGCTCTACCACTCTGTTCCTGATAATCTTCTCCATGACTTTGCATATTATACAAGTCAGTGACACTGGTCTGTAGTTTAGTGCTTCGTTTCTGTTTCCTTTCTTAAAAATGGGAACTACATTTGCTGTCTTCCATACCTCAGTTGCCCAGTTTCGAGTGATGTGTTGAAGATCGTGGTTAGTGGCACACACAGCATCTCTGCTCCCTCTCTAAGGACCCACGGGGAGATGTTGTCCGGTCCCATCGCCTTTGAGCTATCAAGGTCATTTAGCAGCTTCTTCACCTCATCCTCAGTTCTGTGTATGTCATCCAACACTTGTTGGTATATTCCTTGTTGATGTCCCACTCTGTTCTGTCTTCCCAGAGTCCTTCCTGTCTCCACTGTAAATAATACCTTAAATCTCGTGTTGAGCTCCTCGCATACCTCTTGATCGTTTCTTGTGAGTTCCCCACCTTCTTACCTCAGCCTGATCACCTGGTCTTTGACTGTTGTCTTCCTCCTAATGTGGCTATACAGCAGTTTCGGGTCAGACTTGATTTTTGATGCTATGTTGTTTTCGTACTGTCGCTGGGTCTCCCTTCTTATCTGTGTATACTTGTTTCTGGCTCTTCGACTAATCTCCTTATTTTCCTGGGTCCTTTGTCTTCTTTACTTTTTCCATTTTCTAGTGCACTTAGTTTTTGCCTCCCTGCACCTTCGGGTAAACCAAGGGCTCGTTCTGGTCTTCCCATTATTTCTGTTGCCCTTGGAAACAAACCTTTCTCCTGCCTCCATGCATTTTGTTGTTACATATTCCATCATTTCGTTTGCTGACTTTCCTAACAATTCTCTGTCCCAATGAACCTCCTTCAGGAAGGTCCTCATACCTGTGTAGTCCTCCCTTTTGTAGTTTGGCTTTTCCCATTCAACTCCTGTTACCCTATCCACTTTTAACTTTATGTATTCAAAGCACAGAACCACATGATTACTATCTCCAAGGGGCCTCTCATATGTGATGTCCTCAATGTTTGAACTGCTCAGGGTGAACACGAGGTCCAGTCTTGCTGGTTCATCCTCCCCTCTCTCTCTGGTAGTGTCCTTAACATGTTTATGCATGAGGTTTTCCAGTACCACATCCATCATCTTAGCTTTCCATGTTTCGGGACCCCCGTGTGGCTCCAGGTTTTCCCAATCGATCTCACTGTGGTTGACATCGCCCATAAGCAGTAACTTTGTTTTGCTCGAGTGAGCTCTTTTTGCCACCTCAGACAGTGTGTTCACCATTGCTCTGTTGCTCTCTTCATATTCCTCTCTTGTCCTCCTGCAGTTCTGTGGTGGATTATACATTACTGCAATGACTACCTTATGTTCCCCAGACTGAATTGTACCTACTATGTAATCCCTTTCTCCAAACTTGTCCATGCCTTCCATTTCCTCAAATCTCCATCGGTTTATTAAGAGCAGTGCAACCCCTCCTCACCTTCTATCTTTCCTCAGGTTCTGATATCCTGGTGGGAAGATTGCGTCTGTTATTGTCTCTGTGACTTTCGTTTCTGTGACTGCTATGATGTCTGGGGACTTTTCATTGATTATTTCATGCCACTCTTCATATTTATTCGTTATTCCATCTGCGTTCGTGTACCAAACCTTCAACTTCTTTTCTAAAACTGTGGTCCTGGGAGAATGCTGGGGTTTGGGGAGCGGGAGCCCTGGCAGGGGCCTATTGGGGGTTGCAGTAGGGGTGGGGTTTGTGATGAGGGGGTAGGGGGAGAGTCCCCATAGGGGGTTGTGGTGTGGGGGTGGGGATAGAGGGAACAGTATGTGAGTGTTGTTATAGATTGTTCAGTTGCCTTGCGGTTGTCATGGTTGGAGTCCTTCTGAGGATGTTTCTAGAGTGTGTGTTTGCCCTTCCACCTGTGTCTGGGTTCTGCTCATCATCATTTCCTCTCGTTCCTCCTTTTGTCTTTGTACCCTCTCTTTCAGTATCGTCCTTTCCTCTTGTGTTCTGTCTCGATCGAGGTACACTCTCTTGTTTACCTGGAGTTTACCTGGAGAGGGTTTCGAGGGTCACTCCGGTTTGTCCCTCAGTCATGCTTTCTCCTGCAGGATCATGGTTCGAGCTGATTCTGCCTTGAAAATTACTTTGAGAGGCCGTTTTCTTCCCCTTGCAAACCACCCAATTCTCCGAAAATTTGTCACCTGGGTCATGTTGCCCTTACCTATTGCTTTCATAATACCTTCAATCGTTTTATTCTCCTGTTTTCTTTCATCATGGCTTTCACCTTTGACTTCCTGGAGCCCGTAAACAAAACCTGACCTCTTCCTTTCGGCCTCCCACTGTGTCTCCCATTGCGTCCTCTGAGGTGTTTTAGTTCCTTCCTTCAATCCCTTCCCTGGCTGGAGGTCCTTTGCTCAGTGGTCTGTCTTTTCTGCTCAGCTGTTCCGGTCCCTGCAGGTGTCTGCTAGAGTCCCTGCATCTAGCATAGCTCCTTCATTGTCTTCAGACCTCTAATTTGTTCCTAGTGTGCTCCTTTGTTTTTGTCTTGGCCCCTCGGGGGTCTGATAGAGTCTCTGCATACAGTATAGCTTCTTTGCTCCCTACAGTCCCCTTGTCTCTGACTGATGTAGAAGTTCCTGATGTTATGTCTGTACTGTCATTTTCTCTTTAAGCTGTTTCAGTTTTTTAGTTCCTTTTCTAAGCACTGTATCTTATCTTCTGCTGCTTTGGCTTGTAGCTCCCACTTCCTGCTCTCTGCAGTTATCTTCTACTCCATTTTCTTGCCAAGCTTTTCTAGCTTCCTTCCCTGACTTCCTCACTTTTTTTGAGTTCTGCCTCCTCCCAAACTTCCCTCCCAGGTTCGTCCACCAGACCCCTGATTCTCGGCCATGTTCTTGGGCAACCCATTTTACCACAGAACGAAGCTTGTGTATTTTCAGAGTGTGTGTGTGTGTCAGGCCCTCAATCTTGAGACGATGTTGTCAGTCCATCAATCTTGAATAGAATAACAGCATATGAGCAGAGGGAGTTTATATACTGTAGACAGGAGAGGTGCAGCAGTTGTAGGAGGTGTCACATTTGTTCAATGTGGAAGTAGGTCGTGCCCAAGGAATAGGCAAGCGAAGAAATCCCTCTGCTCATATGCTGTTATTCTATTCAAGATTGATGGACTGACAACATCGTCTCAAGATTGAGGGCCTGACAACCTCACACTCCTCCTGTTCTTCACGATTCTCCTTTGTATGGACTGATGAAGCCACTGTGTGGCGAAACGTTTCCTCAATAAAGATACCCAAGTGTTGCATATGTGTCTAATTTACCAACTCGTCGGTTCTCTGAACCATTCATTCACATCCTGTCTGACACTGCAACATCTTGGTATCTTAATACAGGGATTTCTTCGCTTGCCTATTCCTTGGGCACGACCTACTTCCACATTGAACAAATGTGACACCTCCTACAACTGCTGCACCTCTCCTGTCTACAGTATATAAACTCCCTCTGCTCATATGCTGTTATTCTATTCAAGATTGATGGACTGACAACATCGTCTCAAGATTGAGGGCCTGACAACCTCACACTCCTCCTGTTCTTCACGATTCTCCTTTGTATGGACTGATGAAGCCACTGTGTGGCGAAACGTTTCCTCAATAAAGATACCCAAGTGTTGCATATGTGTCTAATTTACCAGTGCCTTCCCTGTTATCGCTGCCTGGTCCTCCAGCTTTTGCACTAATCTCTTGTGTGGAACTCTGTGTGCGTGTGTGTTAGTTACCATTTTGTCCTAGGCACATGTCGATTAGACACTAGGCCTGTTGTATGTATGTGTGTGTGTGTGTGTATGTTCGGAAACACTTCGAAATGTTTCCGCCCCGCCGGGAATAGAACCCGGGCCCTCTGTGCGTGAAGCGAGAGCTTTACCACTAGGCCACCGGGGCTTGTGTGTGTGTGTGTGTGTGTGTTTGTGTGTGTGTGTGTGTGTGTGTGTGTGTGTGTGTTTGTTTGTGTGTGTGATTGTGTATGTTTGTGTGTGTGTATTTTTTTTTGTGTGTGTGTTTGTTTGTGTTTGTTTGTGTTTGTTTGTGTTTGCTCTATTTTTAATAATTATTTTCTCTCGGTTTTCACTCAGGAAGACATTAATAATATCCCAAGAATTAGGTATTTTAGTGGGCCTGAAGAAGATAAATTATGTAGTATCACAGTCACTAGCGAAAAGGTTATCAAACAGATAGACCGTTTGAAGCAAAATAAATCGCCAGGCCCTGATGAGCTTTTTTCAAGGGTTCTTAAGGAATGCAAAATAGAACTCTGTGAACCCTTAACTAACATTTTTAACCTATCTCTTCAAACAGGTGTAGTGCCGGATACGTGGAAGATGGCTAATGTAATTCCTATTTTTAAAGCAGGGGACAAGTCGTTACCATCAAATTACCGCCCAATAAGTCTAACATCAATTGTAGGCAAATTACTAGAGTCGATTATAGCTGATAACATAAGAAGCCATCTCGATAGGCATAATTTGATTAATGATACTCAGCATGGATTCACCAGGGGCCGTTCCTGCCTAACTAATTTGTTAACTTTTTCAGTGGGGCTTTTGAGGCAGTTGATAATGATAAAGAATTCGATATCGTTTATTTGGATTTTAGTAAGGCTTTTGATAGAGTACCACATCAGAGACTGTTAAAGAAAGTGGCTGCTCATGGCATTGGGGGAAAAGTGTTGTCATGGATCGAGTCATGGCTCACCAATAGGAAGCAGAGGGTGTGCATAAATGGGGTTAAATCTGAGTGGGGATCTGTAACAAGTGGCGTTCCTCAGGGATCGGTTTTGGGCCCGTTGTTGTTTATAATATATATAAATGACCTTGACGAGGGAATTTCTAGTGATATGAGCAAATTCGCTGATGACACGAAGATAGGTAGGATAATCGATTCAGACGTAGATGTCAGTGAACTACAGGAGGATTTAGACAAACTCAATTCCTGGTCAGAAAAATGGCAGATGCAGTTCAATGTAGATAAATGCAAAGTTCTAAAGCTCGGGAGTGTCCATAACCCAAGCACTTATAAGTTAAATAACGTAGAACTTAGCCATACAGATTGCGAGAAGGACTTGGGGGTGATGGTAAGCAGCAACCTTAAACCAAGACAGCAATGCCTAAGCGTACGTAATAAGGCAAATAGATTACTGGGATTTATATCAAGAAGTGTTAGCAACAGAAGTCCAGACGTTATATTACAGCTTTATACATCATTAGTAAGGCCTCACCTAGATTCGCAGCTCAGTTCTGGTCTCCATATTACAGAATGGACATAAATTCGTTAGAAAACATTCAGCGTAGAATGACTAAATTAATACATAGCATTAGAAATCTTCCTTACGAAGAAAGATTGAAGACCCTTAAATTACATTCACTTGTAAGACGTAGAATGAGGGAGACATGATCGAGGTAAAACAAGTGGAAAATGGGTATTAACAAAGGGGATATAAATAAGGTCTTGGGGGTATCTCTCCAAGAGAAACCTGCAATAATGGATTCAGTTAGATGTTTAGATTTAGAAAGGATATAGGAAAGTATTGGTTTGGAAATGGGGTAGTTGATGAATGGACAGCCTGCCTAGTAGGGTTATTGAAGCAAGGACCTTGGGTAGTTTTAAATTTAGGTTGGATAAATTCATGAGTGAAAGGGTTGATTTGAGTGGGAATTGCACATGAGTAAATAAAATTATCAAAGCATTTTTTGGGTAGCATTGAAAATTAGGTTGAACAAATATTCTGTTGGTGGGATGGAATGTGAAGGACCTGCCTAGAATGGGCCACAGGCCTGCTGCAGTGTTCCTCTTTCTTATGTTCTTATGTTCTTATGTGTTGTTTTTATGTTTGTGTGTGTGTTTTGTGTGTGTGTTTTTGTGTGTGTGTTTGTGTGTGTGTGTTTTTATATATAAGAACATAAGAACATAAGAAAGGAGGAACACTGCAGCAGGCCTGTTGGCCCATACTAGCAGGTCCTTCACAATCCATCCCACTAACAGAATAATTGCCCAACCTAATTTTCAATTCTACCAAAGAAATCTTTGAAGATTCTATTAACTCAAATGAGTCCCACTCAAATCCAACCCTCTCACTCATGAATTTATCCAACCTAAATTTGAAACTACCCAAGGTCCTAGCTTCAATAACCCTATTAGGCAGACTGTTCCACCATCAACTACCCTATTTCCAAACCAATACTTTCCTATATCCTTTCTAAATCTAAACTTATCTAACTTATCTAATTTGCTGATGATACAAAAATAGGCCGTATAATTCATTCGGGAGGAGGATACCAATGAACTCCAGGAGGATTTGGATAAATTAATGTCTTGGTTGAAAAGTGGCAGATGAAGTTCAATGGGATAAGTGTAAGGTGCTAGTCGTTGGTAATGAAAATATCCCTCGAATTTATAAACTAGGTGAAGTTGAGCTTGATCATACAGAATGTGAAAAGACTTGGGAGTCATGGTAGCAGAAATCTAAAGCCAAGACAACAGTGCCTAAGTGTGCGCAATAAGGCTACAGATTACTAGGATTTATTTCAAGAAGTAAAGCAACAGAAGTCCAAAAGTTATTTTACAGTCTATACATCACTAGTGAGACCTCATTTGGATTATGCAGCTCAGTTGGTCTCCTTACTACAGGATGGATATAGATTCATTGAGAACATTACAAAGAAGAATGACTAAAATGATTTACAGTATAAGAAATTCCCGTATGAAGATAGACTTAGAGCATTGAATCTCCACTCTCTGGAGAGACGTAGAATGAGGAGATATCATCGAGGTGTACAAGTGGATGATGGGCATAAACAAAGGAGATATTAATAAAATACTGAGGATATCGAACCAAGTAAGAACCAGAAATAACGGATTTAAATTGGATAAATTTAGATTTAGAAAGGACATAGGCAAGTACTGGTTTTCGAACAGAGTTGTAGATGCGGGGAACAATCTTCCGAGTAGGGTGATAGAGCTAGGACCTTGGGTGGCTTTAAAAAGAGATTGGACAAATATATGAGTGGAGGGGCTGGGTTTGATTAGTGTCGTGAGTACAGGAGTAAATTCTTAGGTAGTGGTGGTTTTGATAAGGACCTGCCTTGTATGGGCCAGTAGGCCTTCTGCAGTGTTCCTCCATTCTTATGTTCTTATGTTCTTATGTTCTTATGAATCCATTATTGGGGTCTGCTAGATTAGTGGGCCTGAAGAAGATAAATTATGTAGTATCACATCACTAGCGAAATGGTTATCAAACAGATAGACCGTTTGAAGCTAAAATAAATCGCATAATCTAGGTGAGGCCTTACTAATGATTGTATAAAGCTGTAATATAACCGCTGGACTTCTGTTGCTTACACTTGATATAAATCCCAGTAATCTATTTGCTTTATTTCTTACGCTTAGGCATTGCTGACTTGGTTGGAGGTTGCTGCTTACCATAACCCCAGATCCTTTTCGCATTCTGTACGGCTGAGTTCAACATTATTAAGCTGGTAGGTGCTAGGGTTATGAACATTCCGAGCTTTAGAACTTTGCATTTATCTACATTGAACTGCATCTGCCATTTTTCTGACCAGGAATTGAGTTTGTCTAAATCTTCCTGAAGTTCCGTGACATCTACGTCTGAATCGATTATCCTACCTATCTTCGTGTCATCAGCGAATTTGCTCATATCACTAGTAATTCCCTCGTCAAGGTCATTTATATATATTATAAACAACAACTGGGCCCAAAACCGATCCCTGTGGAACGCCACTTGTTACAGATCCCCACTCCAGATTTAACCCCATTAATGCACACCCTCTGCTTCCTTTGGTGAGCCATGACTCGATCCATGAAAACACTTTTCCTCCAATGCCGTGAGCAGCCACTTTCTTTAACAGTCTCTGATGTGGTACTCTATCAAAAGCCTTACTAAAATCCAAATAAACAATATCGAATTCTTTATCATGATCAATGCCTCAAAAACCTTACTGAAAAAGTTAATAAATTAGTTAGGCAGGAACGGCCCTGGTGAATCCATGTTGAGTATCATTAATCAAATTATGCCTATCGAGATGGCTTCTTTTTGTTATCAGCTATAATCGACTCTAATAATTTGCCTACAATTGAAGTTAGATTTTTTGGGCGGTAATTTGATGGTAACGACTTGTCCCCTGCTTTAAAAATAGGAATTACATATATATATGTTTGTGTGTGTGTGTGTGTGTGTTTGTGTGTGTATGTGTACGCTTATATGTGTGTGTGTGTTTCTGTGTGTGCTTGTGGGCGTGTGTATTTTTATATTTTATTAAATAAATATCCACTGTATCAAAGCTTATTGCTTGGGTACATTTGAAAATTGGGTTGGGCAAATATTTTGTTAGTGGGATGGATTGTGAAGGACCTGCCTAGTATGGGTCAACAGGCCTGCTGCACTGTTCCTCCCTTTCTAATGTTCTTATATTCCCTTTTGTACAATATTCATGGTAACTCTACTTCAGTAATAAAGTAATCACATAATCTGTTTAAAAATAGCTTCTAAGAAATCGCTTCTATCAATTTTTAATATTATTTAATGACTTACATGTCGTCGTTATGTTTTCTGCCTTGCATCACCGGTGCTATCGTTGTGTCCCCCTTGGGTTTTTCTTTTGTAGTTTCCAAAACTCTTTTATATTTAAAAAAATTACTTTCATAGGGGAAATGCTAAGTAATTATTGTCTCTTTTTCTGGGGGTTTTCCTGGGAGAGTTCCAGGGGTCAACGCCCGCGGCCCGGCTTTTTCCAAGCCTCATGTTAGATCAGGTTTTGATCAACCAGGCTGTTACTACTGACCGCAGCAGTCCAAATACGAACCACAGCCCCTGGTCAGGCACCGACTTTTGCCTGTATCTGTTGGACAGAGAATTTGTTCTAGACATAGGTTAGGATCCGTGATGTTAGGCTATCTTCCCGTTTATTCTTTAGAACTTGGTTTACTTGGTCCCCCCTTTTTTTTTGTTTTTAAATTGAAATTGGGGAAGGCCCCCGGGGTATAATTTTTACGGGGTCCCCCTAGTCGGCCTCCAATGTTTTGGGTCTGGATATTTTTTTGGGTAAAGAAATAAGAAATAAGGGAGGAACACTGGCAGGCCTTTTTGGGCCCCTCGGCAGGCCTTCCCCCAATCCTCCCACTAACAGAATATTTGCTCAACCCTTTTTTTGTCCCAAGAAATAAGCGAAATTTCCCCCCCCAGGGAAAAGTCCCACTCAAACCAACCCCTACTCATGAATTTACCAACCAAATTTGAAACTACCCAAGGCCACTTAAAAAACCCCACGGCAGACTGTTCCACTCATCAATACCCTTTTTTCCAAAAACCCAATTTTCCTATATCCTTTCAAATTAAACTTATCAACTTGAATCCATTATTGGGGTTTTCGGAGAGATATCCCAAGACCTTTTTATATCCCCGAAACCCCATTTTCCACTTGTTCCCGATCATGTCCCCATTCTATTTAAAAAGGGAAAGTAATTTTAGGGGCTTCAATTTTCCGTAAGGAAGATTTAATCATGTATTAATTTAGTCATTCTACGCTGAATTTTTCAACAATTTATGTCCATTCTGAATTGGAACCGAACGAGCTGGAACAGGTGAGGCCTTACTAATGATTAAAAGTGAAATAACCCCGGGGCTTCTGTTGCTCATTTGAAAAAACCCATAATCTATTTCCTTTTTTACGTACGTTTTAGGGATTGCTGTTTTTTAAGGTTGCTGAATCCCCCCAAGCCTTTCCAATCTGATGGCTAAGTTCTACGTTATTTAACTTAAAGGCTT
>WNWK01007159.1:36657-97027 GCA_009830355.1 Cherax destructor | reverse complement strand
AAATCAATGCGCATTGTAGAAAATATGATACGTCCTGAGAGTCAAAGCAACGAAAAACCTCTTAATCGAATTGAGGATAAGATGCAGGAGGGGAGAGGAGAGGGGATGGGGGACGAAGAACAAAGACTCGAACCTCCCCACATGCACAACTCGGTGAGGACAGTTGGAGACACAAACTAACAATCCTCCTGTGCTCTACACACCCTCGTTCCTCTTCAATTTTTTGGTCTCTATCACCGTGTTTGTCTTCCTCTCGAGTATTCACTTTGTTCTCGACTCTCTAATTAGCTTTGTCCACGCCTTAAAAAATGCAACAATATTTTCTCCTTTGTTTCCTCTGGCTGGCTATCCTCCTCCTCCCATAATAATGTTATTGTCTTGCCAGGCCATATTTTTCATCATCTTGCTCTCTCTCTCTCTCTCTCTCTCTCTCTCTCTCTCTCTCTCTCTCTCTATCTCTCTCTCTCTCTCTCTCTCTCTCTCTCTCTCTCTCTCTCTCTCTCTCTCTCTGTTTGCCTCCTCATTCCCGCCCATTTGTATGCTTGTTTTACAGAATGCATTTATGTTTGAAACAAACACACACACAAACACAAACACAGGAATCAACAAAGAGTCATTCACAAGAAAGACATTGTTGGGGTAAGCAGCAGCAGCAGTAGCAGCAGCAGCAGCAACATGTCCCTTCCCTTTATAACGTATGTTAAGAATCTAACGAAAGCGCAGAGGTAAGCAACGAGACTACTCCCAGACCTAAGAGGAAGGAACTTTGAGGAACAAATAAAATAACTGAATATGGCACCATTAGAAGATAGAAAAATATTGAAAATGTTCAAAATCATTTACAATTTTCTCACCGGACATCATAGGGCGGACAAAGAGAGGTTATTGAAGAGGCGAGAGACTAATTAGAATTATAAGGCTACAGTTGGAAGTTAAAGGCACAGATGAGTCACACGGATGTCAGGTAGCATTTCCTCAGCCTCAAGGTGCTTAGGAAATTTAATGACCTAGACGAAGACGTTATAAAGACACTCTCTCTCTCTCTCTCTCTCTCTCTCTCTCTCTCTCTCTCTCTCTCTCTCTCTCTCTCTCTCTCTCTCTCTCTCTCTCTCTCTCTCTCTCTCTCAGCTCAATCATTATTTTTATTTTCAGTAAAATATAAACGCTTTTATCAATTAAAATATTATGACATATTATATCAGCAATATTTTACCTTCTGTTTTTCCCAATTTCTTCCTCACATTGGTGGGGATTTTCATTGTCTTTTGTTCATTATATTTTCTTTACCGTATCTCTCTTCTGTGACTGTGTGGCCACTGCCATGATCACAGATCAGTGTTTAACTATATATAAAATAACAAACTAAACACGATAAGCTAACACTAGTCTAGAATAAGTGTATATTATTATTATTATTATTATTATTATTATTATTATTATTATTATTATTATTATTATTATTATTATTATTATTATTATTTAATAGCCATTCTGCTCAAAGAACGTTAGAATATCACTTGATGTAATAAGATTATATTCTGTATTTACTGCAGCAATTTATGATAACATCTGCGACATTAGTGTGATTGTGATTTCATGATACGTTAATGTGATGCTAAGTTATGTTATGTTACCAGATGTCCGCGTTCCTTTCCAGGCTTGTGGATCAGCTGGATCAGTGGCCGCCAGGTACTGGCTGGAATGGTTCTCAAGCCAACTCAGCTGGCTTGGCACTCATCGTTGTCAGTTCTGTTCGTCTTTACTGTAATGTTTTGAACTTGTCATCTGTGATTTGTCTCGGTGACTGAACGACGTGGCTGTGTGGTTCTTTCACTTCTGGAAAATATTGATCTAAAGTAAATCTCGTTCCCCAGGACTCGCCTTAATACTGATCTCAGTAGTGAGTAGTTGTTGGCTCTAATAGGTTGTCTGCTGCTGTGTCTTGATTGCATGCACTCCGTCTAGTTCCATCTGAAAGTCTGGCATGGTGCGTGAAACACTGCTGCCTTATTCATGCTGCCATTACTCGGCCTGCTTTCCACTGCCATCCATTCTCCATCTCCAGAGATGGAAAAATGAGTCTTTGGTGTCCCTGTGGGGCCTCTCAGTTAATTGTGTAATCACTGTCGTGTATGTATCATTAATTTGTTTATCTTGTTAACTGATACTTGTATTAATCGTTTGTTAGAGTCATGATTTTTTCTTTGCGTACATCTGAATAAATTCTTTCATATTATCCAGAGACAAGCAGAGCACAGTTGGAATAAATTTGTGGCACTACAATTACAAATACATGTAACACGCTTTGCTTAGACGTTTAATAAATATATTTTTATAAAACATTAGTTTGCCAGTTAACCTTCCTGAACCTATTAAACCCTAGTTGACCTTGCATATTTTTACTTGGTGTTGAATCTTTTTTTTGTTAACTCCATTATTATGGTTTACCCGTCTTTGTGGCAATAATTATTATTTACCTTAATGGTTTAGGTTATTCATAGGCAGTGTAATAATATAGGGGCCTATCCTAGCCTTAGACAGTGCTGTCCCGGGAGGAGGTTTAATTTTTACCCATGAAGTTAACTACAGATTAACGTAGTATTTTGTTATTCTAATCCAGTCTCCAAGCTCTAATCTCATATTCTATATGGTCGTGCTTGTGGAACATATTATTGATAATTTAACCCTAAGTTAAGTAAATTGGGTAAATTAAGTGAAAAATGTTGGAACATTTCCTGACAGCTTGGAATCCCTTATAATCGTAGCCTCTCTGCACCTGTTCTGAGAAAAGAAATTAGGAAAAGTCTATTTCCCGACCTATTAAGACAATATAAAGTGTTATCTCCTAATTAAAAAAAAATTGCAGTGAACACGACTGGCATACAGAGTTTTGAGGCATTTTATTAGCCTCTTACGACACGCATGGCTTACGAAGGAAGAATTCTCTTCCAAATAGGTAAAAATTTTCAGTTAGCAAGAACTCATTTAAAATTAAGTGATTTCTAAAATTTTCTCTTATACGTTTAAATATATATTTTATTTCATTTATGTTAACATAAAAATTAATCATTTTGTACCAAAACACAATTTAATTTAGCGTAATCGAACAAAATATATTTCAGATAAGTTTACAATAATTTAATAATAAACAAACACAATTGAATATATTTTTGTCGTTAGGTTCAAAAGGATTTTTACGAAATTATTGCATACACACACACACACACACACACACACACACACACACACACACACACACACACACACACACACACACACACACACACACACACACACATATATATATATATATATATATACATATGCAAGACAAGCCACGGGGGATGGAAATCTTTAGCTCAAGTATACTTTCACACTTCTCAGTGGAGCAATAGGAGAAATATGGTAAGTTTTCAGAGTATAGTAGCGTTGTTGCACCAGCAAATTTATGACAGGGAGAGAGGCCCAGCGGAATGACAACCCACACACTGGTCCCCCAACACCCCACCCAGTGTGGGGTCGGGTGGGCTTCTAACCTCTGGAAACAGGTCATGTGACGTAAGAAGTTACGTTAGAAAAGTAGATCAGTTACATACAGAATGCAGCTAATGTGATCAACTTTCTAACTAATGAAATGGATGGAATAAATCCCTCATTTTGTCAACCGGTAATACAACTTTCTAGAATATTCAGGTAATACTCTCAGTATCAAATAATATGCCTGTGTGAATTTTCCTATTCAGGCTTTTCTTTCTTATAAGAACTAGGCAATTCCTGATTTTCTTTTTAACCCTTTGACTGTTTTGGTCGTATATATACGTCTTACGAGCCACAGTTTCGGACGTATATATACTCAAAAATTCTAGCAGCTTCAAATCAAGCGGGAGAAAGCTGGTAGGCCCACATATGAGAGAATGGGTCTGTGTGGTCAGTGTGCGCTGTATAAAAAAAATCCTGCAGCATGCAGTGCATAATGAGAAAAAAAACTCCGACCGTGTTTTTGGATTAAAACGTCGACTTTGAGGTGTATTGTCGTATAGTATTTATGGTTGTATTCTGTTTTTCGTTATCTCATTTGATAGAATGAAAAACGTACTACAGATATTTAGATTATTTTGATTAGTTTCGTGAAGAAAATGACTTTGAAATTGAGCTCAAAGTAGGGGAAATGTTCGATTTTTGCCAATGTTCAAGAGTAAACAAATCACGCCACGCGTCCAATACACATCAACTGGTGAGTCTAATATTCTTTCACAAGTGCACTGATATTATTTATACCATTTTTACAATAATGCAATAGTCTGCATAACGGAAAATCTCCTATTTTTTGTGTGAATAAAAAATCCAAATAGAAAGCAAAAGTAATATAAGATGGGTCTAAAGACGTGATTAATGAACAGATAACATCTTATTTTAGTGCCAAGAATGTCTGTATTATTTATTCTGGACCCTATTTTGAAATTGACAACTTTTTTATTTTGCATGAAATTGGCCAAATTGCCAATTTCTGACCACTTTATTGGGTAGTTGAAATCTGTAAATTGGTGGTTTCTTGTACTCAATCGATAGAACAAATGCAGTTCTAAAGAAATAGGTATAAGTTTGGTCGACTGGAACAATGGAATTGGCCGAAAATAGGGCTCAAATTCGGCGAAGTTGCCGATGCTTATATATCGCCGAGATCACTAACTTCGCGAGAGCGTAATTCCGTAGGTTAATTTCATACTGTTGGTGTCATTACCATCGGGAAAAGATTCTCTATCATTTCATAAGATTTTTTTTTTTTTTTCAAACATTTTGCTACAACAGGAGACACCTCAGGATTAAGGGTTGCGACAGTCAAAGGGTCGCCATGTACTGCTTTACCTAGACGGTTTAGGACCTCAATAGGTCACTCTGTCTCTCTTTTGGGCTATCCTAGGATGATCACATATGTACACACATACCTAAATGAAACCCCATACCTACTTCCTTACTACTGAAGTTATATCTGTCAGGTTGCAGTTTGTATTGCAGCACAGCACCTAGAGCACCTGTAGCATTACGATACCTGTATGCAGTAGTTGCTGAGTGCGTTATATCGACGATCACGGCAGACCTAACTTGTTAAATATCGACGTTCTCGATGGACTTAACAAGATGTTATATGACATATAACATCTTGTTGTACTGTATGTAAATGATCCACTTTCGAAATGTAACTTCTTACGTCACATGACCTGTTCAAAGTGGTTAGAACCTTAGGGCTAGCTATTAACTATGTCCTAGTTATTTTACCTCATGCTATCTGCAAACTGTGGGTCCTACTTCACCTGACCCCATATGGGGTGGGGTGAGTGGGGACCGGTGAGTGGGGCATTCCACTGGGTCTCTCTCCCTAAGTCAGAGGCTGGTACCACCATGCTACCATACTCTGAAAAACTTACCCTATTTCTCCTGTTGCTGCCCTTGCAAGACTGCATAGCTCCTGATGATGCACTGAGATGTGTGAACGTACTTGATCTAAAGATTTCCACACCCTGTGATTTGTCTCGCATTAAGATCGCCTGTTTTCGATTGTTTTGCATACACACACACACACATAAGTATATATGTATATATATATATATATATATATATATATATATATATATATATATATATATATATATATATATATATATATATATATATATATATATATATATATATATGCTAGGAATTCGCAGGAGCAGGCGAAATATTCACAAACACTGATCTCTGGTCGAAGGAGACTCAGCCCCCAGCCTTAGTGCCAGTCCAGACTCTCCTAGGGACTCTACCACAGTCAACACGAAAACCTTAAATATGCAACCATCATTGCACAAGACCATAGCCCACATTACAGATATAATGGAGGAGTCTTCTTCTTGGGAAAGTAGTTCCCTGGGAACAGGACGGGGTGGCCCTGGCTTGGACACTGAGGATTACAATGCAGTCCTAGAAACTGCAGAAATTGAAAACATACCTACCAAAAATTCTACCCAACCAAAAGCGAAATTGTGCAAATTCTATGTTTGGGGCATCTGAAAGCATGGAATATCAGGAAACAAATGGGACATACAACTTTGACCATCCCAAAAAATGTCGTGACCTCCTGTCTAAAGGAGTGTGTCGTTCTCCCTCCTGTAAATACTTTCACCCAGAAATGAACCACACTTCGGTCCTCCAAAAACAGTGCTACAACACCAGCTGCCCTGCATACCATCTAAAAGGGACCAGGAGGTACAGATCTCACAAGATAAACAATAACAGTTACGACAACCCCACTCCAATTGATTTTTTAGTGGCAGGAAACGAAAAAAGAAAATGGAAGGAAATAAAAATAGTCCACCACCTTAGAGCCTTGTTGGACTAAAGGCACAGCCAGTGGCGTCCCCATGGCACTCCAGAACCACAACTACTGATGCCAATAACAAAATCCCCCAACAAACACAAAATACAACCTCGTTTATATTTGCTAATATACAGGACCTAAAACCATCCACCAACAAAAGAATACCTTTTATCAGTGGACTTCTAGAGGAGTCAAATGCGATGTTTACAGCCTTTACAGAGACCCACACAAAAGATCACTTTGACAACGAAATGTAGATAAATGGGTACAACTTTTTTAGATATGACAGAAAGAACAGGCAACAAGGGGGATTAACCTGTATGTCAAAGAGTCGCTCATCTGCACGGAGATGCTGAACACTACAAATGATGTAGTTGAAGTTCTAACAGTAAAGATCGAGAACCAAAACCTAGTGATCGTGGTTGTATATAAGTCACCAGATGCAACCTCCCAACAGTTCAAGGAACAGCTACTGAAAATTGATTACTGTCTGGAAAGCCTTCCATCCCCATCCCCAAACATCTTGCTGCTTGGTGATTTCAACCTAAGACATACAAAATGGAAGAATGTAGCAAATAATGTTATAGCAGAAACAATCTCTGGAGGCAGCTCAGATGAAAGGTCACACACACATGAGCTACTAAATTTCTGCGATAAACACACCGTAAGTCAGCAGTTAGTGGAGCCAACAAGACTGGAAAACACGCTTGACCTTATCTTCACAAATAATGAGGACCTGATAAGTGACATAACAATATAAAAAACAACCAATTCCGATCACAATCAAATCGAAGTTCAGGCTTACATGTACAGGCGTCCTGATCAGGACGTAGTTGTGAAGGTGTCTTCACCAAATACAACTTCAACAACAAGAACATCAACTGGGACCAGGTGAACCATGCCTTAAATGAAACATGTTGGGAAGATATCTTAAATAACATGGATCAAAACCATTGCCTTCTAAGGATCAATTTCCTGGCAGCTGAAGTATGTTGAAGGCATATTCCCTTAAGAAAGAAGAAGAGAAGAAGTAAACAGGAGAGAGAAAGACGCTCCCTCTACAAAAGACGACGAAGTATCAAGGAGCTCCTCAAGAGAGCTAGATTATCTGATACACGAAAGAAGCACTGACCAGGGAAGTGTAAAGTATCGAACTTAAGTTAAAGGACTTACAGGACCCAGGAGAGACAGGAGGAGCTGAAAGTGATTAGTGAAATTGAAAGAATTTCGAAATATTTCTTTTCATATGCCAAAAACAAGGCAAATACCACATTTAGTATCGGGCCCCTGCTCAGACAAGACGGGACTTGCACAGATGACTACAAAGAAATGAGTGTGATACTGAAATCCCAATACGAGTCTGTGTTTAGATAGCCACTAATTAGTCTAAAGATCGACAATCCAAATGATTTTTTCATGAATGAGCCTCAAAACTCTATCAATGTATGCAAGATTCCCGACATTACCCTAACTCCGATAGACTTTGAGAAAGCCATTGACAACATGCCCATGCACTCAGCCCCAGGCCCAGACTAGAGGAACTCTGTGTTCATTAAGAACTGCAAGAAACCCCTTTCGCATGTCCTGAGAATGTTAATGAGGAGCTTAGACATGGGTGAAATTTCACAGTCACTAAAAACAACGGATATAGCCCCACTCCATAAAGCTGGCAGCAAAGCATTAGCTAAGAACTATAGACCAATAGCTCTAACGTCCCAAATCATAAAAATCTTTGAAAGAGTGCTAAGAAGCACGATTGCAAACCACTTGGATTCCCCCAAACTGCACAATCCAGGGCAACATAGGTTCAGAGCAGGTAGCTCCTGCCTCTCGCAACTACTGGATCACTATGATATGGTCTTGGATGCACTGGAAGAAAAATAGTATGCAGATGTAATATACAGACTTTGCAAAAGTCTTTGACAAGTGCGATCATAGTGTAATAGCACACAAAATACTTGCTAAAGGAATAACTGGCATAGTGGGAAGATGGATCTTCAACTTTCTAACTAATCGAACACAAACAGTAGTGGTCAACAGGGTTCAATTGGAAGCTGCCATAATGAAAAGCTCTGTTACACAAGGCACAGTACTTTCCCCATCCTGTTCCTCATCCTCATATCAGACATAGACAGAAATGTAATCCACAGCACCGTGTCATCCTTTGCAGACGATACTAGGATCTGCATGAGACTGCCATCTATTGAGGACACGGTTAACCTCCAAGACGATATAAACCAAGTTTTCCAGTGGGCAAATGAAAACAATATGATGTTCAATGAAGACAAATTCCAACTACTCCGTTATGGAAAACTGGATGAGATAATAACTAGAACTGAGTATACTACAAACTCTGATCATACAATAGAGCGGAAAAATAATGAGAGGGACCTGGGAGTGGTAATGTCTGAGGATCTCACTTTCAAGGATCACAACAGTGCCACGATCACATCTGCAAAGAAAATGATAGGATAGATAATGAGAAGTTTCAAAACAAGAGATGCCAGGCCAATGATGATCCTTTTCAAATTACTTGTTCTCTCTAGGCTGGAATACTGCTGTACAATAACATCTCCGTTCAAAGCAGGTGAAATTGCAAATTTAGAGAGTGTACAGAGAACCTTTACTGCACATATAAGTTCTATCAAACACCATAAGTGTCCGGGGCCCAAGACTGTTCAACAGCCTCCCACCATGCAAAAGGGAAATTACAAATAGGCCCCTACTGCCTTCAAGAGGGAGCTGAACAGATACTTAAAGTCGGTGCCGGATCAGCCGGGCTGTGGTTCGTACGTTGGACAACATGCGGCCAGCAGTAACAGCCTCGTTGATCAGGCTCTGATCCACCGGGAGGCCTGGTCCAGGACCGGGCCGCGTGGGCGGTGATCCCCAGAATACCCTCCAGGTAGACTCCAGGTAGGTCCAGGAAGCTCTTCTAGCTTCCTTCCCCACTCTTGTTCCCTTATTATGTGCTCTTCTACCCAGTCTTCCTTCCCAGACTCATCCTCCAGTCCTCTGGTTTTCGTCCTGCTCTGTGTGTGTGTGTGTGTGTTTTCGTGTGTGTGTGTGTGTGTGTGTGTGTGTGTGTGTGTGTGTGTGTGGTGATGTGTGTGTGTGTGTGTGTGTGTTTGCGTGTGTGTGAATGATCATTATATACTCAAATATAATATATTCACAAAATCACACAAACATACCTACGTCTAAATAAAATTTTGTCCATGCCAAGACGCCCTGAAGGAGCTCTGAAATAGACTGCTTGTTCGGAATGCTGCAATATTGAGCATAACTTATGCATGTCACGTTGTAGCAGGAAATGGCGTGCAGCCTCTCTGGGACAGGAATTTAAATAATTTCCTCTATTGACTCACCTTATTCGTAGAAACTTCATCCTTCCTAAATCTGTCTTTCGCATTCTTTCCCCTAATTCTTCAGTTTAATTCTCGTCCATTGACACTTGAATCTTCAAATAGAAAATTATATAGCATTCTGGAAAGGAATGAACCTATTGTTATGCAGGTTTCTGCTTGAGTTATGACTTTGCGTCAAGAATTTGATTTAATTAAGATTCACAAACCACCTCTAACCTCTTCTCAGCATAACACTAGTGTCGGAGCAGAATAGTCTGGCTAAGTGGTTGCTAATCATATTAACTCCATTAGAAGGTACTGCGTGTAATTCATTAATAATGAACAATGTAGATTTCATTGAGAAACTGTAAGAGATTGAAGACAACATGGTTTTATTCTTCATGGCTTGTATATCACAGCTCAGTTCATCGAAGTGTCTGTGGATTACCTGTTACTGACTAAATTCGATCTGTATCTACGAGCCCCAGATATCACTGATTTGACCGTCTTTACTTAATATTAAGCCCGAGTTAAACAACAGATATTACCTGCAAGAATATGGAATGTCTATGAAAAACGGCCTTCCGCTGATGTCGAGCAATTTGTACATGGAATTATTCGATAAATGTGTTTTAAAAATATATGTTGATGATATTCTCAGCCTGTGACTCACAGGAAAAAAACATGAAAATTTTATTAAAATTTTGAATAGACTGGCAATTTTCCTTAATTTTAAAATGAAAATTGAGTAAGATAAAGCCATTCAATCTATATACCTATCAATGAAATAATAAAGTGGGTTATACTTCAACATTTTTGGGGCACGTCTTGTCTGTAAACCAAAATTATTTCCTAAGATATTTTTGATCTTTTATCAAATACATCTTAGGGATTGCTAATGTAATCCACAGTACTCACACAGAGGAAAACGTCCTCGGATCACAACTGAGAGACCAGGTATTACCCCGGGAACGAGCACCCATTCTGCGGGGCTGATGTGAAAGTCATATTTCAACTACTCAAGACTTGCAGTAATAACATAATTCAAAGTCAATCACAATTACAGTTGCAATTACTCTTCCAGATTTTCAATTACAATTACCTAATCAGGAAAATAAAAAAATACAGTTAATTGATATTTTTTAATATTCTTTTGCAGTTACTTAATATTTTACTAATGTTAAAATCATTGTTAAAAGGTCAAACTAATGAGCACACGTATTACTATATATTATATATTTGTAAGAAACTGCAGCCTCAGTTTTACTTGCACATGTTGCAAGAAGTGTGTTTCTAAGTGTTGACATTGCATGAATCACGAATTTCAGTTCTGCTTCTTGAAGAACATCCTGGAAAGAAGAACTCTCCACAATATTCAGTGGCAGCTGCCTGGGTCCAACACAATGCAGAGGTCATTTTCTCTTAAGGATCTTTGTCTCAAATAATTTTGGCTGAACTTAACTAACCGAGTTCTGTCTTACTCTTGAACTTTGACGACACAGATAATTGATTCCGTGTGCTAGTGTCACTTCCAGCAGTGCTAGAGTCACTTCCAGCAGTGCTAGAGTCACTTCCAGCAGTGCTAGTGTCACTTCCAGCAGTGCTAGTGTCACTTCCAGCAGTGCTAGTGTCACTTCCAGCAGTGCTAGTGTCACTTCCAGCAGTGCTAGAGTCACTTCCAGCAGTGCTAGAGTCACTTCCAGCAGTGCTAGTGTCACTTCCAACAGTGCTAGAGTCACTTCCAGCAGTGCTAGTGTCACTTCCAGCAGTGCTAGAGTCACTTCCAACAGTGCTAGTGTCACTTCCAACAGTGCTAGAGTCACTTCCAGCAGTGCTAGTGTCACTTCCAGCAGTGCTAGAGTCACTTCCAGCAGTGCTAGTGTCACTTCCAGCAGTGCTAGAGTCACTTCCAGCAGTGCTAGTGTCACTTCCAGCAGTGCTAGAGTCACTTCCAGCAGTGCTAGAGTCACTTCCAGCAGTGCTAGTGTCACTTCCAACAGTGCTAGAGTCACTTCCAGCAGTGCTAGTGTCACTTCCAGCAGTGCTAGAGTCACTTCCAGCAGTGCTAGTGTCACTTCCAGCAGTGCTAGAATCACTTCCAGCAGTGCTAGTGTCACTTCCAGCAGTGCTAGTGTCACTTCCAGCAGATGTTAGTAATTTTCTTTTGTTTATCATTATTCTCTTTTAAATTTCAACATATTTATTTTTATTACATAGTTTTAATAGTGTGAAGAGGTTTGAAGCAACCTTCACATAAACCTTATTATTCTTTCTATTACTTTTGCACTTAGTTAAGCTTCTTTCACTAGATGACTCTTCTTGGCAGAGATTAAACTGCTTCAAAAGATGTGATAATAACAATGTCATTGAAGCTTCCATTCTTATTATATTCAATACACTGATGCTTCAGCTCCATCCTGCCAATAAAGGAAGACCCTACGGTGTAAAAGGAGAAGCAAAAGTTTACCTCACAGTCCAGTTGACGGAAGTAACAGATTACTTGGCACAGCAGACTACACTGGCAACACTGGCCTTCTCCAGTCACCTTACTTAATATTCAGAAATTAGTCTATGCTGTTAAGCAATGTATCTCATATAACATTGGTGAAACTTATAATTAAATAACATGTAGAAGATGTGATAATATTGACAATGTATACCTGGAGAGGGTTTCGGGGGTCAACGCCCCCGCGGCTCGGTCTGAGACCAGGCCTAGTGGTGGATCAGGGTCTGATCAACCAGGCTGTTCCTGCTGGCCGCACGCGAACTGACGTACGAACCACAGCCCGGCTGGTCAGGTACTGAATTTAGGTGCCTGTCTAGTGCCTTCTTGAAGATAGCCAGGGGTCTATTGGTAATCCCCTTATGTATGCTGGGAGGCAGTTGAACAGTCTTGGGCCCCTGACACTTACTGAGTTGTCTCTCAGTGTACTCGTGGCGCCCCTGCTTTTCATTGGGGGAATTTTACATCTCCTACCGAGTCTTTTGCTTTTACAGGAAGTGATTTTCGTGTGCAAGTTTGGTACCAATCCCTCTAGGATTTTCCACGTGTATATTATCATGTATCTCTCTCGCCTGCGTTCCAGGGAATACACATCAAGGGCCTTCAACCGTTCCCAGTAATTTAGGTGCCTTATCGTACGTATAGTGATCCCATTTTCATTACACTCTTTTACCTTTCACTGTTCTTGCTTGCTCTTTGCTATCTTGAAACTGCATAAAATAAACAAATAAATTTAATGGCAGTTAAATAATACTCCCAATAGGATATCCCTCTAACCAAATTTATGAAATATAGCAAAAAAAGTTTTCTTCACATTCATTTTAACCCATCCAAAGACGTTAGTGAGTCAGAATTGTTTATGAAACTCATGACGCTTATCTGTTCGAGAATCCATAACCAGTGACAGGTGTCAATGCTTGTGGAAGACAGGTGTCAACGCTTGTTGAAGACAGGTGTCAACGCTTGTGGAAGACAGGTGTCAACGCTTGTGGAAGGGAGAAGCACCAAATTAGTCTGACACTGTGAAGGGGAAAGGCTAGGTAGAGTTTCACACTCCTGTGTCTCCTCAACCTCATCATGCACTAAACTGTCCAGTAACGTATGTAACGATGCCACGTCTGGCATGGCCACTCTGCATGGGGAGCTGATAACACACCGGGTAGGACATCATGTGCCACCGTTCCACTAGCCTGTTCCTCTACAACTTTACTCCACGACGATGGAGTCTCGCCTGACGTCTAGAGTTGTACCTGTTCACACTCGAGCACATTCTGTGCTCCTTGCCGTTGACGAGTGTCTTGATGGGACGGGCACTGCACTGCAAGACGATCGAATCCAGTGCATATGTGACAGGTACGATGCTGCCCGGGATATGACACAAACACTTGCGTTCTGAAGTCTTCAAGAACAACATATGACGGGATAGGGCGATGAAGTGTCATTTTGAGGGTACATGTTCCCTCAAGGAGGCCATCTTATATACCTTCGGTCCATCTGCCGATAGTAGTTGCATGGATGGTCCCATATTGCTGGAAGACACGACATAGGTCGTATTCCTCCACTTCGAACGGTACATTTTTAATACGCACCCACGTATAATGTTTAGAGATGTCATGCAGTTTCACAGAGACTCCGGTCGTAACCTTCATACACTCGTCTTGATAATTTTCCACCACTCAATGATATGCCTGACTGTCACTAAACTTCACAAAAATGCGATTCATACTGTTAATGGATATATCCAACAGTTCCTCATTATGTATTCTGTAGGTATCACAAAGAATAGACGGTAGAAGATGTGCTGCCATGGAACCTTTGATATGTCCTGTGGTGAGCTCAATACAAATCGTGTTGACGCGGCGTTGAGGCACAGACGCCATGTTGATAAACTAAGTTGCCAGAGAAAATCTCCAGGTGGCTGTACTGGAGCACGACCTCTCACCTCGAGAGTTGAGAGTCGAATTCAACTTATTATATTAGCTTGCTGTTGGAGAGTAGTGACTGACTGTCTGCTCTGGCAAACTACCTAGCTAACTACCGTCTGGCTTGTACCTGCTGGCATCACTGGTGTACCACCTGCTAGTCACGGGATCACACCTGATGTTAGAGCTGTTGTCCATACCTCACCCTCTATAGCTGGTTTTCGCTTGAGAAGCAACTCTTTCTCTCTCTAGATCTGCTTCTTGTCCTAGAAGCATGTCTCTCATCTCTCGGAATGTTTGTTCGTGATTTAGAGTGGTTTTGGTAGAGCATGATTTCTTTGGAGAGACGAAACATACTTCTTGTAACTGTTCACAGAGCATTGTTCAGACTTAATGATTTTTGAAGTCTTGCTGAGGTTGTGTGTGTCAGGGACACTAGATTCAGCCCTGGTCCCAAGCTGAAGCTTCTGACCTACTTTGTGGTATCTACACACTGTCGTAGTCTGGGATTTGGTTATGCTGAACTTAGATTTACCCTCAAGGGAGGTTCCTTGACGCTGTTGAGGGATTCTTGATCTATGGCATTAGATCTGTGCTCCAGTTCCCTGAACTGAGTCCGAATAATCCCCCCCCCCCTCTACAGGCGCTGTATAATCCTACGGGTTTAGCAGTACCCCATGTTTATAATAATGATAATGAACTTAGATTCAGTATTAATTAAGGGAGTTTTATGCCTTTTATGGAGGATCTGCTGAAGGTCCCCAGTTAAGATCGTTATTTTGACTCCTTGTTCCTCATGCTGTGCTGCTGCTGCTTGGTACATTATTGCTCTTTGGCGAATGGTTCGTCTTATTGTTCAAGCAAGCTGTTTTGATTCAGTGCCATGATGGTTGAGAAGATAGATTTGTGGACTAGTTGTCAGTCATTGTTTGTCTAATTCGAGTCAAGTCGTACTGAGACATAACGAGCACTTTGAGCACATACACACATTTTTCACACACACTTGAATATACTAGTATTATTCTTATACTATATGATATCAACATACCAGACTGTACTTGAGTCATACTGTTACGAAATGTGCCCTCAGCACTATAATAATAATAATAATAATATATTTATTTACTACAAGTACATGTACAAGGTATACAGGCCTAGCTGACATACTACTATATAGAAAGCCGCTTGTTATGCAGAGCATTTCGGGCAAATTAGGTCAGTTTTGTCCCAGGATGCGACCCACACCACTCGACTAACTCCCAGGTACCCATTTTACTGACGGGTGAACATAGACAACCGGTGTAAAGAACCCGCTCAATGTTTCTACCCTCGCTGAAATCAAACCCAGACCCTCGGCGTGTGAAGCGAGAGCTTTAGCCACGAGGTCACCTGGCACCGTACTACTATATGTACAATTTAACATTGCACTATAAGAGAAGTGTAGAAGTTTATATCCTAAATTATATCAAACTTATTTACTTTGTTATTGTCAAGGAACCTCCCCTTAACGGAGGTTCCTTGACGCTGGTGAGGGGCCTTTGACGTAGGGAATTGGATCTGTGCTCCGGTTCCCTGAAATGAGCCTGAATACCTTCCATCCCCCCACATGTGCTGTATAATCCTACGGGTTTAGGGCTCCCCCATGGAAGGGCATAAATTATTACTCTGGATGGAAAATGAAGGACTGAAACTATCCTAACTAATAATAACCAAATTAGAAAGTAATTTTCATATTACGCAAAACAGAGATAACCCAGCCTTTGCCCTCACTAGACAAATTTTCATTAATTAACGAAACGAGATTGGAATCTGTGAATAAATAAATTCGGTATATTCCACTGGTCGGTTAATTGTTAGGTTTAAAGCCAATCGACTACGCGAGGGGTCATTGAGGCTGGTGTTCATCTGTACATCACTCGCCATGAATACTGTTTATAAATTTTGTGGACGAGGGATTAATAATAGGAAAAAAAACATAATTTCACGATCAAGCTTTTCTAGTCTGTGACCCGTTTTTTGTCAATCACTTAATTAAAAAATATGAAATGAAGAATAATTTTAACATTTTCAACAGGGAGAACGAGTCATTGTGCTGTTGATTACGCAAAAAATCACATTGTGAAAGGATTTAGAATAGTATCTCTTTCGCTTGTTTATGTTTGACAATTATTGTAGTGAATTCATGAAGCTCGTGTAGATATTTATCAAACAAGTCGATGCTGACGAAAATGTGGATAGAAACAGCCGAGTATTTATGTTAGTACCGGTCAAATGTTTTTACCGTGTAAATATGCTGTCTACCATAGCGTCTGATGTATACATGTTTGCTCTTCAATATTTTAAATTATCGAACATGAAGGTAATATATTAATAGATTGTGTAGGAGTAACGGATGGGTTTTTTTATGACTTGAATATTTGATGCACATCCCTAAAAAAGGAGTTACTGTGTGTACTCGCCTATTTGTGGTTGCAGGAGTCGAGTCACATTTCATGGCCCCTCTTCGCTAGTCGCTACTAGGTCCACTCTCTCCCTGCTGCAAGAGCTTTATCGTACCTCTTCTTAAAGCTATGTATGGATGCTGCCTCCACTACTTCACTCTTCATATTGTTCCACTTCCTGACTACTCTAAGGCTGAAGAAATACTTCCTAACAGCCCTATGACTCATCTGAGTTTTTAACTTCCTGTTGTGTGTGTGTACATATCTGCCTCACATAAATCTGGTTGCAGGGGTCGAGTCTCGGCTCCTGGAGCTGCATCTTTGCTGACCACTTCTAGTTTAACTCTCCTGGCTGCATGAGCTCTCTCATACTGTCATATATGGGAGGCTTTAATGAGAACATGAATGAAATGGAAAGAAAGGGAAAAGAGAGAGAGAAGGATGGTAGACTGTAGACGGTATCCGTCCTTACCAGGTAATGAGTGAGGTGCAGTGCAGACTACCCACTCACCTCACTACACTACACTTCTTACCTTATAACAAAAGATAATAAATAAAATGATAAAGTAATAAAGATAATAACGGGGACAGTGAATATATTATTCCACTCATATACACTTTATTAATCCTTGTCCAATATTATACGTTAGAAAAAGGAGAAAGGGATTTGATATTAAGATAAATGGAGATGGTACACATGTTACTGAGACAGGGGATACACAATTATTGACAAATCGAATATACACTTACAGTATTAGATGTTACAACAGTTCACGTCTAGGAACTCAGTCAGCCACTAGCCACAGGTCCTAAGACCCTACATTGGCGACAGCTATCTGCCCTCTGTCAGTCCTCTGCCCCAAGTTCTCTCTCTTAAACTCGACTCGACTTCAGCTTAGGTAAGACCTTTATGGGGTGAGAGGGGAAGTAGTGATTGGGGAAGAATAGGATAGTGAGAGGAAGGTTTTTGGACCTGCCTAACATGGGCCAGTAAGTCTGTTGTAGCGCTCCTTCTTTCTTATGTTCTTAAGGTTTTGAGTGGGAGAGAGAGAGAGAGCTAGAGCTTAACCCAACAGCTTGGCGATCGTGGTACTAATGAGTGGCACAGCGGCGAGGAGTGGCAAGGCAGACAGGTCGGGTAGGCACCGAAACACACATACAAGGTACCTGTGAGAACCACTAATAACTTATTGGGATATGGAGTGGGGGAGGGATTAAAAAAGAACGTCTTTTTAAGGTCCACTCTCTCTTATCTGCTTCCGTCAGTTTGTATTGCCATACACTCACTCCCCTCTCTATCTCCCCTCCTCTAGAACAAAAGATCTGAGAGCACAGAACACAGGTGTTCCCTCCTGGGATATATACCTTTACCTTTACCTTTGAAGAGTTCGAGAGTATCTACTCTCTGAGCCCGGCCATGGGCCAGGCTCGTCTGGTGCTTGCCTGGTCAACCAGGCTGTTGCTGCTGGAGGCCCGCTGCCCCACATATCCATCACAGCCTGGTTGATCTGGCACCCGATGAAGATACTTGTCCAGTTTCCTCTTGAAGGCTTCTACACTGGTTCCAGCCATGTTTCGGATATCTTCTGGTAAGATGTTGAATAGTCTGGGACCCCGGATGTTAATACAGTGCTCCCGTATTGTCCCCACCGCACCCCTGCTCCTCACTGGGTTTATTTTACACTTTCTTCCATATCTCTCACTCCAGTATGTTGTTATGGCAGTGTGCAGATTTGGGACCAGGCCCTCAAGTACTTTCCAAGTATATATTATCATGTATCTCTCTCCTCCGCTCCAATGAGTACATGTTCAAGACTTGAAGGCGTTCCCAATAATTTAGATGTTTCAATGGCTCAATGTGAGCCGTAAACGATCTCTGAATTTGTTCCAGCTCTGATATTTCTCCTGCCCTGAACGGGGCCGTCAGCACAGAGCAGTATTCTAAGTGAGGGAGCACTAGCGATTTGAATAGTGTCACCATCGGCATTATTTCCCTTGTTTTGAAAGTTCTCAATACCCACCCCGTTATCTTCCTGGTTGTTGTGATCTTTGTCTTGTTATGGTCTTTAAAAGACAGATCCAACAGTTTTAGCTTTTCCATGACATGGCCAGGGTGTGGGAAATTATCACTAGCTAGTTAGATCCTGCTGTGACCTGATGTGTGAAACAGTACACTCCTACATCAAACCATACCACGGGTGGGGTTAGAACCCGCGATCAGAGAGTCCTAAAACTCCAGACCGACGCGTTAGCCACTGGGCCAGCTAGCCACAATAAGATTCATCCAACTAGGTATATTTATACACTATATGAAGGTTAGCATAGGCACCACTGTGACCACAAATGCAAGTTTTTAACAGACGAATCTCCAGCTAGCGTGGCCGTGACGAATTCTAGCTCAAGTCCCCTCAAAGCCATCAACATGACTCACGAGATCGTAATGACACGATTGCAAACAAACCATACCATGTTGACTCCTACATCACAATACCTTTTCTTAAAGCTATGTGCGGATTCTGCCTCTACCACTGCGCTATCCAGGTCGTTCCACTTCCTGACCAATCTATGGCTAAAAAAAATCTATTTCCTAGCATCTCTGTGACCCATCTGTGCTTTTAACTTCCAACTGTGACCTCGTGTATATGAGACCCGTCTCTTAAATAGACTTTCCATATCCACCGTGTCAGTTCCTCTGAGTATTTTGTAAATTTTAATGCTGTACCACTAAAGTTGATACCAGTGTTGAGCGTGATTGGACAATCCACCTTTTCCGTACTGCAGGAATGATCATCTTGTTAGCTGACTTATTAAATTTAGTACTTGGGCAGATACAGCTCACTAGAAGGCGGTTTATTGTCTATGGTGTTACACCAGGCGGAGAGTGTAGAGGTAGGTAGTGGCTGGTGCCCAGGAGAGGGCAGCTGAGGACGGAGCAAAGGTTTGCCAAGGAATGTGGACGATCCAGGGGTATGTATCCTGCGCTCCGGGCATCACGGTGATACCCAATCCTAAAGCACGGGAGTCGAGCCTTGGCGAGAAAAAGAAAATGCTACAGAAAGCCTTCCGTTCCAAACTGGTGCTGTATACTCCAGTATGGGCCTGACGAACACGGTGTACAGAGTCTTGAACGATTTCTTACTGAGGTATCGGAACGCTATTCTCAGGTTTGCCAGGCGCCCATATGCTGCAGCAGTTATCTAGTTGATGTGTGTTTCAGGAGATGTGCTCGGTATTATACTCAAACCAAGATCTTTTTCCTTGAGTGAAGTTTGTAGACTTTGGCCACCTTGCCTATACTCTGTCTGCGGTCTTCTTTGCCTTTCTCCGATCTTCATGACTTTGCATTTTTAGCGGGGTTAAATTCGAAGAGCCAGTTGCTGGACCAGTCTTCCAGCCTATCCAAGTCTCTTTCTTGTCCTGCCTGATCCTCATCTGATTTAATTCTCTTCATTAACTTCACATCATCTGCTAACAGAGACTCTTCTGAGTCTATCCCTTCTATCATGTTATTCACATTTACCAAAAATAGACTGGTTCTAGGACTGACCCCTGTGGAACCGAGCTCGTCACAGGCGCCCACTGTGATACCTCATCAAGTACCATGACTCGTTGTTGCCTCCCTGTCAGGTATTCTCTGATCCATTGGCGTTTCCTTCCTGTTATATATACCTGATCCTCTAGCTTTTGCACTAATCTCTTGTGAGGAACTGTGTTGTAGACCTTCTTGCAGTCCAAGAAAATGCAATCTACCCACCCCCTCTCTCTCTCGTGTCTTACTTCCGTTTCCTCGTCATAAAACTCCAGTAGGTTTGTGACACAGGATTTGCCTTTCATGAATCCGTGCTGGTTGTCGTTTATAAGCTTGTTCCGTTCTAGGTGCTCCACCACTTCCCTCCTGATAATCTTCTCCATGACTTTGCATACTATACACGTCAGTGACACTGGTCTATAGTTTAGTGCCTCGTTTCTGCCTCCTTTCTTAAAAATGGGGACTACATTTGCCGTCTTCCATTCCTCAGGTAGTTGCCCAGTTTCAGTGGATGTGTTGAAAATTGTGGTTAGTGGCACACACAGCGTCTCTGCTCCCTCTCTAAGGACCCACGGGAGATGTCCGGTCCCACCGCCTTTGAAGTATCAAGGTCACTTAGTAGCTTCTTCACCTCCTTCTCAGTTGCATGTATTTCATCCAACACTTGTTGGCATATCCGTTGTTGGTGAACCACTCTGTTCTGTCTTCCCAGAGTCCTTTTTGTCTCCACTGTAAATACTTTCTTAAATCTCACATTGAGCTCCTCATATACTTCTTGGTTGTTTTTTGTGAGCTCAGCACCTTCTTTCCTCAGCCTGATCACCTGGTCTTTGACTGTTGTCTTCCTCATGATGTGGCTATACAACAGCTTCGGGTCAGACTTGACTTTCGATGCTATGTTGTTTTCGTACTGTTCCAGGGCCTCCCTCCTTATCTGTGCATACTCGTTTCTGGCTCTTCGACTATTCTCTTTATTTTCCTGTGTCCTTTGTCTTCTGTACTTTTTCCATTCTCTAGTGCACTTAGTTTTTGCCTCTCTACACCTTTGGGTAAACCAAGGGCTCGTTCTGGTCTTCCCATTATTTCTGTTGCCCTTGGGAACAAACCTTTCCTCTGCCTCCTTGCATTTTGTTGTTACATAGTCCATTTCGTTTACTGACTTTCCTTCCAGTTCTCTTTCCCACTGAACCTCCTGCAGGAAGTTCCTCATACCTGTGTAGTTCCCCCTTTTTTAGTTTGGATTTTCCCGTCCTAGTCCTGTTGCCCTCTCCACTTGTAACTCTACTATGTATTCAAAGCTCAGAACCACATGATCACTAGCTCCAAGGGGCCTTTTAGTCCAATTTAGTCCATTCCTTCCATTTCCTCAAATCCCCATCGGTTTCTAATAAGCAGTGCAACTCCTCCCTTCCCTCTGCTTCTTCTATCTTTCCTCAGGATCTGATATCTGGGTGGGAAGATTGCGTCTGTTATCATCCCAGTGAGTTTTGTTTCTCTGATTGCTATGATGTCTGGGGATGTCTCCTTGATTCTTCTTTCCACTATTTTCCATTTATTTGTTATTCCGTCCACGTTCATATACCAAACCTTCAACTTCTTTTCTAAAACTGTGGTCTGGGGAGAATGTTGGGGTTGGGGGAGTGGGAGCCCTGGGGCTTGGACTTCCAGCAAGAATGTGTGAGCGTATTTGATAGGAGTGAATGGAGACACAGTGATGGAGTGAATGATGATGCAAGTTTTTCTTTTTCGGGTCACCCTGCCTTGATGGGAATCGGCCGATGTGTTAATAATAATAAATAATATATATATATATATATATATATATATATATATATATATATATATATATATATATATATATATATATATATATATATGTCGTGCCGATTAGGTAAAACTGGTCAATTAGCAAGAACTCATCTAAAATTAAGTCCTTTCTAAAATTTTCTTATACGTTTAAAGATATATTTTTTCATTTATGTTAATGTAAGAATTTATAATTTTGTACCAAGAGAAACTTTGAAAACCTACCTAACCTTATCACAACAAGCGCAATTTAATTTAGCCTAACCCAACTAAATATATTTTAGATACGTTAACATTAATTTAATAATAAACAAACACAATGAAATATATTTTTTCGTTATGTTCAGAATGATTTTGGCGAAATTATTGCATACACAAATTTTCACTTGTCTTATATGGCAAGGTGAGCGTTGCTATTTAAGCCAAAATCGCAAGTTTTACCTAATCGGCACGACATATATATATATATATATATATATATATATATATATATATATATATATATATATATATATATATATATATATATATATATATATATATATATATATATATATATATATGTCGTGCCGATTAGGTAAAACTGGTCAATTAGCAAGAACTCATCTAAAATTAAGTCCTTTCTAAAATTTTCTCTTACACGTTTAAAGATATATTTTTTCATTTATGTTAATGAAAGAATTTATAATTTTGTACCAAGAGAAACTTTGAAAACCTACCTAACCTTATTACAACAAGCGCAATTTAATTCAGCCTAACCCAACTAATTATATTTTAGATACGTTAACATTAATTTAATAATATACAAACACAATGAAATATATTTTTTTCGTTATGTTCAGAATGATTTTGGCGAAATTATTGCATACACAAATTTTCACTTGTCTTATATGGCAAGGTAAGCGTTGCTATTTAAGCCAAAATCTCAAGTTTTACCTAATCGGCACGACATATATATATATATATATATATATATATATAAAACACAGGGCGTGAAAAGTACCTGGGGTTGAATATATCACCAAACATATCTCCAAAAGCGGCATATGCATGATTAGCAAACCTCCAGTTATCATTCAGAAATTTGAATAAACATACATACATTAGAAGATGTCCCGTAGCTTGATCGCTAGCGCACTTAGCTCACACACTGAGATCCGGAGATCGAATCCCCGATACACACACACGGGGCGTGTGTGTGTGTGTGTGATATATCCTCTGCTCCCGCCATTTTAGTCTTCTTTAACTGTTCAACTGCCTCCAGCATACATAAGGGGGACTACCAATAGACCCCTGGATGCCTTCAAGAAGGCGCTGGACAGGCACCTAAGTCAGTACTTGACCAGCCGAGCAGTAACAGCCTGGTTGATCAGACCCTGATCCACCACGAGGCCTGGTCTCAAACCGGGCCGCGGGGGAGTTGACCCCCGAAACCCTCTCCAGGGAAGTATTCTAGTACCAACTATTCCAATGTGTTTTCTTCCTTGGGTCACCCTGCCTTGGCGGGAGACAGCCAATGAGTTAAAAAAAATGCAAACTTACAAAAATGCATACATTCATGCATAAATTTATATTTTAAAGGGCGCGATGGAATTCATACCCAGAGTTTAGCGATCCTTGGCCTAATTGCCCAGCACTTTAGATAACTGCGTTACAGAAGTTCCTCAAGATGGAAACTTGAGTCCAGAAGGTAGGATTAGAGTTCCTGCGCTCAGATGGGGTGGGGAGGTTACTGTCTGGAAGGTCATTTGAACTGTCATGTCACCATGCTTCTGACAAGACGCATGCTGACATGCTGAGGGCAAAATAGCAGTTTCCACCGTGACATAGATTGAAACCATGGTTCATAAATCCTGGAGTTATTAGTCAAGCGCTTTCATAGACTAAGAAGCTAGGCTAGGATTTCTATACACGCTAGAGCGTGATTTTGAAAACCGTAAATCCATTTGAATTTCCACAGGGGACGCCAAAGGCAACACATCACCCGACTGAGTCAAAGATTTGATAGGGGAAATTTATTCAGTGTGAGAAAAGTGAGAGTCACGTAGGAAGGATAAAAACAGTGAAGGGAAACTCCACAATCCCACGGAGGGGATGGTGAGGTGTTACAGGTGTTGATGGTGAAGCGGAGCTCTATTTCACCGCACACCATCAACAATCATTACTCACACAGGAACACACACGCGCGCACACAAGCATTCACACACAAAATACGATAAAACATTAAAACACATAAATTACACGAGTTTTCACACCAGAACAAAGTCATCAACACTAGTCATTGTTTAATGGTCGTGATAAGTGTTATTCGGGTTTGTTGTGGACATCAGTGAGTGTTTTTTTACCTTCCTAAATCTGGCGCTAATCGATCACCTGAAACAGGGTAATGGTGGCTTTGATGTACTCGTATGTACGAACAAATGATTATATTGAGACGAAAGGAGACAGAGAGAGAAGAGAGAAGAGAGACGAGAGAGAGAGAGTGAGAGAGAAGAGTGAGAAAGAGACAGAGGAGAGCAGAGAGAAGAGGAGAAGAGAGAGAGAGGGAGAAAGAGAGAAGGACAAACGACAGACTCAGATGGACCTGTATCAAGGCACTCTTCCCTAGTAATGTTGTACCTGTATCAAGGTACTCTTCCTAGTATTGTTGACTGTATCAGTACCTTCCCTAGTATTGTTGTACTGTATCAAGGTACTCCTTCCCTAGTATTGTTGTACCTGTATCAAGGTACTCCTTCCCTAGTATTGTTGTACCTGTATCAAGGTACTCCTTCCCTAGTATTGTTGTACCTGTATCAAGGTACTCCTTCCCTAGTATTGTTGTACCTGTATCAAGGTACTCCTTCCCTAGTATTGTTGTACCTGTATGTACTCCTTCCTATATGTTGTACCGTATAAGGTACTCCTTCCAAAGTACTGTTGTACCTGTATGAAAGTACTCCTTCCCTAGTATTGTTGTACCTGTATCAAGGTACTCCTTCCCTAGTATTGTTGTACCTGTATGAAGGTACTCCTTCCTAGTATTGTTGTACCTGTATCAAGATACTTCTTCTCAAGTACTGTTGTACCTGAATCAGGGTACTCCTTCCCTAGTATTGTTGTACCTGTATCAAGGTACTCCGTCCCTAGTATTGTTGTACTTGTATCAAGGTACTCCTTCCCTAGTATTGTTGTACCTATATCAAGGTACTCCTTCTCTAGTACTGTGTTACCTGTATCATGGTACTCCTTCCCTAGTATTGTTGTACCTGTATCAAGGTACTCCTTCCCTAGTATTGTTGTACCTGTATCAAGGTACTCCTTCCCTAGTATTGTTGTACCTGTATCAAGGTACTCCTTCTCTAGTACTGTTGTACCTGAATCAGGGTACTTCTTCCCTAGTATTGTTGTACCTGTTTCAAGGCACTCCTTCCCTAGTATTGTACCTGTATCAAGATACTCCTTCCCTAGTATTGTTGTACCTGTATCAAGGTACTCCTTCCCTAGTATTGCTGTACCTGTATCAAGGTACTCCTTCCTAGTATTGTTGTACCTGTATCAAGGTACTCTTTCCCTAGTACTGTTGTACCTGTATCAAGGTACTCTTTCCCTAGTACTGTTGTACCTGTATCAAGGTACTCCTTCCCTAGTATTGCTGTATCTGTACCATGGTACTCATTCCCTAGTACTGTTGTACCTGCATCAAGGTACACTCCTTCCCTAGTATTGTTGTACCTGTATCAAGGAACTCCTTCCCTAGTACTGTTGTACCTGTATCAAGGTACTCCTTCCCTAGTATTGTTGTACCTGTATCAAGGAACTCCTTCCCTAGTACTGTTGTACCTGTATCAAGGTACTCCTTCCCTAGTATTGTTGTACCTGTATCAAGGAACTCCTTCCCTAGTACTGTTGTACCTGTATCAAGGTACTCCTTCCCTAGTACTGTTGTACCTGTATCAAGGTACTCCTTCCCTAGTATTGTTGTACCTGTATCAAGGTACCTTCCTGATTGTTGTACCTGTATCAAGGTCCTTCCCTAGTACTGTTGTACCTGTATCAAGGTACTCCTTCCCTAGTATTGTTGTACCTGTAAGGGCCCCGAACCCTGGAAGGGTAGTACCCAGATCAAAACAACCCCCCGCCCTCCACCACCTAAAATGAATGAACATTCACAACAATGCCATCATCTACAAAGGTTTTAATAAAATCAGTCACATTTGAGTCATTATATTTATGTAACGTATATCTGAAACATTAATATATGAGTTAATTTAACATATTTAATAGTTCACCCATAATTCACATAGATATTTGACAAACTTTTCTCTCTTTTTTCCTAGGTTAAAATAGACAAAATTAGTTGAGGGTTAGCCTAAATTAGGTAAGATTAGGTTTTTAAAAAGTTTTTCATTAACATAGCGGCCGTCTCCCACCTAGGCAGGGTGACCCGAGAAATGAAAGAAAACTATAATGTTCGAATTCTTTTTTTACAATTAGTAATTTATACAGGATATGGGGTGACTGACCCATTGCTCACGGCATCTTAGTCGCCTCTTACGACACACATGGCTTACGGAGGAAAGATTCTTTTCCAATTCCCCCTATTTGACCAGAAATAACCATGTTAAAAATATGGTCCTGATATGTTTAGCAACGAAGCGATCAATAAAAAGACTTCAATTTTTTGTGTTTATCATTCATTATGCGAGACCAGGATGGAAGGCGAGGTTGAGGTGGTGACTAACGTGTGGGTTGTTGTATTACCCACACTATTAATCGTCGAGGTGATCGAATTACTCTTAGTGTCACCCTCGATGTCACCCTCTGGGTGGTGGTATTACCCTCAGTGTTACCGTCAGGGTGGTGGTATTACCCTCAGTGTCACCGTCAGGATGGTGGTATTACCCTCAGTGTTACCGTCAGGATGGTGGTATTACCCTCAGGACCATCATCAGAGTGGAGGTATTATCCAAAGTAGTCGTAGTAGTCGAAGGTTGGTCGTTGTCCAAACACAATTCGAGGTCCATTATTGAAGTTACCATTTTGATCGAATATCAACGCTCCCTACAGAGGAAAATAATTTAAAATATCTGATAAATACAACACATACAATAAGAATTTAGCAATCATTAATTATTGCACAAGTTATAATTAATGTTCGTGACTAGTTATTTGTGAGAACCTATTTATAATATTCATTTCTACATTGGGAAAAGCTTCACTCGTGGCGTCTTGTTGCAGTGTTCATATCCGCATTTATTTTTGGCTAACATTTCCAGTGGTTGTAGCATTTAGTACGTTCTCTAAGAGACCACTTTGTTCTTCTACAACTTTGTGAAGGAAATCTGTAGACTTTTTCATATCTGCTGTCGCTGAGAAATTCTATTATTTTCTATTATTTTAGTATTCCTTCATGGCCTTATTAAAACTTGTAGTTATTATGATTCCTCTCTTATCCTTTCTTATCCGACGAGTTTTTTGTCAGTTTTCAGCTTTGTGTAATTTTCTCTTTAAGCTTTTGCTTTAATCTGTTTCCTATCTGTTGCTCATCTGTTTCTCACATTTTATCCCTGACAATCCTAACAGCTTGTAAATTAAAGCGAAATGATTTTGCTTATAGTAGGTTCTTGTTCTCACTTTTTCTCTAGTAACTTATTTTTGCATAATTATTACGACCATGCTTGTTAGTGAGGCAGCAGGTCGTACTCTTGTTTTATATGTCGTCACGATGTCTTAATGTTTTATAATGATCCATCAGATTACCTTCTTGTGCGGTGTACCAAACATTCTTAGTTTAAAAAAATATCCTTTGCACTTTATTTCTTTTAACCTGATAGTGATATCTAGTGTGGTCGAAGTTTTTATTCTTTTGTCAACATCAGCATTTCTTCAATTCTCGATTATTTCAATTAGTATCTCAATTTTAACTGGATCTTGTGACTGAATTCCATTTTTTTTAAATATATTCTGTAAATACACACAAATTAACATTAAACATATCAAACATTTCATTTAATTACTCAGTGAGTTCCGTTGTTGTTGTTTATTCGGGTAATTTAACAGCAATTACAATGTGCCCAACATTAAGTAGTGAATTTGCTTAGTTGGGGAAGGTGTGTGTTAAATGGGAAACCCATTGCTAATCTGATGTGTGTTAGCAAACACTCCATTTAATATAATATTATACTTAATTTAGATAAATTGTATGAAAGGTTGGTGGTATATATGAATAATAGTGGTGCAGTGAATAATAGTGGTGCAGTGAATAATAGTGGTGCAGTGAATAATAGTGGTGCAGTGAATAATAGTGGTGCAGTGAATAATAGTGGTGCAGTGAATAATAGTGGTGCAGTGAATAATAGTGGTGCAGCCCACAATTTCATTAAATATTGTGTTTACATAAGACGAGTCATACATAGTGTGAAAAGATTTTATAATCTGCTAATACTGTATTGTGATATTAGCCATTTATAAGTAAATTACAATTATGCAAACAATCGTAGACAGGCGATCTTAACTATGCAAGACAAGCCACGGCGGGTGGAAATCATTAGCTCAAGTACTTTCACACTTCTCAGTGCGTCATCAGGAGCTATGCAATGTTGCAAGGCTGCAACTGAAGGAGTGAGGGGAAGTTTTCTCAGAGTAGTGCAGTGCTGGTTTGTCACCTGCCGCAGCCTCTCTCGGAATGTGGGCCAACGATTTGATGCCACCTCTTGGCTGATTTCATAGGACTGAAAAATTACCTGGGTGGGCTGAACTGGAATGACTTGACAATGGGGCAGGAAGGTGGTGATGGTTGTCGATATGACGTTTTCCAGAGCATAGTTCTATCTGCTCAGACAACTTATGTTCCTAATAGGGAAATCAGATCAAACAAAAAATATCCTAAATGGATGAACAATAGATTAAAACATCTCATTGGTCAAAAGAGAGGCATATATAGGTGAATCAAAAGAGGAGAGGGGCAAATAATAAATCAATATATTCAGCTAAAGAGATAAATAAAAAAAGGAATAAGAAAAGCAAAAAGAGATTATGAGGTTAAAGTTGCAAGAAAATCGAAGACTAACCCAAAAAGATTATTTCTGGTATACAGAAGTAAGATTAGGAACAAGATAGGCCCACTCAAAAGATATTAGGGTCAGCTCACGGACAGTGATAAGGAAATGTGTAGAATTTTTAACGCATACTTCCTTTCAGTTTTTACACAGGAAGATACTAGCGATATTCCAGAAATAATAAATTATGTTGAACATGATGATAGTAAACTATGCACGATTAGGGTCACAAGTGACATGGTCTTAGACAAATAGATAAATTAAAACTTAACAAATCCCCAGTCCCTGATGAACTGTATGCAAGGGTTCTAAAGGAATGTAAAGAGGAACTTAGCAAACCATTGGCTAATCTTTTCAACATATCACTACAAACTGGCATGGTGCCAGATAAGTGGAAAATGGCAAATGTGATACCTATTTTCAAAGCAGGTGACAGGTCCTTTGCATCGAACTATAGACGAATAAGCCTATCCTCCACAGTGGGAAAATTTATGGAATCAATAATTGCCGAGGCAATTCGTAGCCATCTTGAAAAGCATAAATTAATCAACGAATCTCAGCACGGTTTTAAAAAAGGGTGTTCCTGCCTTACGAATTTATTAACTTTTTTTCACTAAGGTATTTGAGGAGGTAGATCATGGTAATGAATATGATATTGTGTATATGGACTTCAGTAAGGATTTTGATAGAGTTCCACATCAGAGACTATTGAGGAAAATTAAGGCACACGGAATTGAAAAAAAAAATCATGAATAGAGGTATGGTTGACAAATAGGCAACAGAGAGTTTGCATAAATGGAGAGAAATCAGAGTGGGGAAGCGTCACGAGCGGTGTTCCACAGGGGTCAGTGTTGGGCTCCTTGTTCACAATCTACATAAACGACATAGATGAGGGAATAAATAGCAACATAAGCAAGTTTGCCGATGACACCAAAATAGGCCATCCAATTCATTTTGACGAGGACATTAGAGCACTCCAGGAAGATTTGAATAGACTGATGCAGTGGTCGGAGAAGTGGCAGATGCATATTAATATAGACAAATATAGACCATGCCACATATAAACTAAATAATGTAGATCTTAATATTACTTATTGCGAAAAGGATTTGGGAGTTCTCGTTAACAGTAATCTAAAACCAAGACAACAGTGCATAAGTGTTCGCAATAAAGCAAACAAAATCCTTGGCTTCATATCAAAAAGCATAAATAATAGGAGTCCTCAGGTTGTTCTTCAACTCTATATATATCCTTGGTTAGGCCTCATCTAGATTATGCTGCACAGTTTTGGTCACCGTATTACAGAATGGATATAAATGCTCTGGAAAACGTACAAAGGAGGATGACAAAGTTGATCCCATGTATCTGAGGGCCTTGAATCTGCACTCTCTAGAAAGGCGTAGAATTAGGGAGAATATGATTGAGGTGTATAAATGGAAAACATGAATAAATAAAGGGGATGTAAATAGCGTGCTGAAAATATCCAGCCAAGACAGGACTCGCAGCAATGGTTTCAAGTTGGAAAAGTTCAGATTCAGGAAGGATATAGGAAAACACTGGTTTGGTATTAGAGTTGTGGATGAGTGGAACAAACTCCTGAGTACCGTCATAGGGGCTGGGACGTTGTGTAGTTTTAAAAATAGGTTAGATAAATACATGAGTGGGTGTGGGTGAGTGTGAGTTGGACCTGACTAGCTTGTGCTACTAGGTCAGATGCAGTACTAATTCTTTAAGTGAAAGTGACCTGACTACCTGGAGTTTACCTGGAGAGGGTTAACTCCAGGTGGTCGGGTCTAAGCTGGGGAGTGATGAACCTGCCTGCATGGGTCAGTAGGCCTCGTGCAATGTTTCTTTTTTATTATGTTCTTATGTTCTAACGGTATTTCACAACATCTCTCAGAACCAATGAAGTTGCCAGATTTTCCTTAAGTGTTGCCATCTTTTTTTCATTTTGTACTCTTTGTCTGTTTAAATGTCCTGGTCTGGGGAACTCGAATGTTCCCAGGGGTAATCAGAAGTATCTCTTCATATTTTCCTAAATATTGTCAACTCAGTGTCGATTAATATGCCTTACTTGGGAATCTTCTTTACCATTCTGATAATATTTCTATGATCCAAATTTCTACTTCTAATATCCTTTAACCCCACTACCTATGTTATCACGTAATCTTGTGTACTTGTCAATGTATGGTACAATAACAGCTAAACGCGTTATATAACCATTCACTACTATATACCACGTTTCTCACCCACATCATCCCTAAACATCCTTTCCTATGCACACCTACACTCTGTCCCCTAACAGCATGATGGGTCGTTGGCTTCAAATAACCCTAAGTGTTAATACGGGGGTAAGAATAAGTGTGCATAGAAAAAGATGTTTAGGGATGATGTGGGTGAGGTGTTATTTTTTTTAGTTACCTCGGTGGGAGACGGTCGACTTGTTGAAAAAAAAAAAAATGTCTTAAGTGTTTTTGTTTAACTTTTTTTGTGTACATGTTTATGTTTTCACATGTCTAGTTTTTTTTTTGTGATCAAGTGTTAGTTTTGTGTTTTTGGTTGACAGTGTACGTGTCAAGTTTTTTGGTCATTATGTTTTATGTGAAAGTTTATATCTTCCTTTGTCTTAAGTGCCCATGTCAAATTTTTGTGTAATGGTGATTAGTTGTCATATCTTTGGTGTTCGTGTATATTTTTGTGTGTGTTCAAATGTCTTATTTGATTGTGACTAGCATTTTTGTGTTCATGTTTTAGTGTACATATGTCTTAAGTGTTTGTAATTCTAGTTTTTTTGGTGATCAAGTGTTAGTTTTGTGATTTTGGAGATTGTTGTTATTTTTTGTAAAATATTATGTCTTCATAAGTCTTAAGTGTACATGTCTATTTTTGTGTGATATGGTGATTAGTTAACATGTCTTTAGTGGTCTTAGTATAGTGATGTCTTAAGTGAGCTTAGATTTTGGTAATCATCTTATGGATTTTGTGCTCATGAATTTGTGTTCTGAGATATACATGAAATGAGTGTGTATTAGGATCCTATTAAAAGTGATCTTAGTTTTTTAGTGATCATGTTCTAAGTGTTTTCATTCATGTTATGTCTTAGATTTTTTGGCGATCATGTCATGTCTTAGTTAGAGGGGTATGTGTCTTAGTTTCGGTGGGTATGTATCATGTCTTAAATTTGTTGTGATCAAGTGATTAGTGTTCTTGTCAAGTTTTTACTCATCATGTTTTTTTGTATAAGTTTATATCTTCATATGTTTTAAGTGATCATGATTAATTGTTTTGTGATCATGAGTTAGTTTTGTATTTTTGATGAATAGTGAACATGTCGTTATGTTCAAAGTGTTTGTGTTCATGTTATGTTATGTCTTAGTTGGTGATCGTCATGTCTAAGTTTTTGTGTTTTAGTTTTTGGCCCCCATGTCTTAGATTTTGGTGGTCATGTCTCATGTCTTAAATTTTTGTGTTCATTTCATGTTTTGGTTGGTTGTCATGTTACAGTGTACATGTCATGGTTTATATCTTATTTTTATGTTCATATCATAAGTGTTCATGTCTTAGTGATTGGTAGTTATGTCTTAGATTTTCGGTGATCATGTTATGTCTTAGTTGGATGTGTCTATGTCTTAGTTTTGATTGTTATGTCTCTTGTCTTAAATTTGTTGTAATCATGTCATGTATTAGTTGGTGGTCATGTTACAGTGTTCACGTCATGGTATTTTTTGTGCTTATGTCTTATTTTGTGTTCATGTCTAAGATTTTGATTATGTCTTAGATTTTATGGTTATCATGTCATGTCTTAGTTGGAAGTGTATGTGTATAAGTTTTTGTGTGTATGTCTTGTGTCTTAGTTTTTGTGTGTAAGCCTCATGTCTTAAATTTTTGGGTTCATGTCATGTTATAGTGTACATCTAATGGTTAATGTCTTATTTTTGAGTTCATATCATAAGTGTTCATGTCTAGATTTTGGTTGTCATGTCTTAGATTTTCGGTGATCATGTTAGTATGTCTTAGTTGGAGGTGTCTGTGTCTTAGTTTTGGTGGTTATGTTTCATGTCTTAAATTTGCTGTGATCATGTCATGTAATAGTTGGTGGTCATGTTATAGTGTTCATGTCATGGTATTTTTGTGCTTATGTTTTATTTTGTGTTCATCTCTTAGATTTTGGCTATGTCTTAGATTTTTTGGTTATCATGTCAAGTCTTAGTTGGAGGTGTATGTGTCTTAGTTCTGGTGTGTACGTCTCATGGTTTAAATTTGTTGTGATCGAGTGTTTAGTGTTCTTGTCAAGTTTTTACTCATCATGTTTTTTTGTGTATAAGTTTACATATTCATATATTTTAAGTGAACATGATTAACTATTTTGTGATCATATGTTAGTTTTGTGTTTTTAATAAATAGTGATCATGTTGTTATGATCAAAGTGATTGTGTGTTAGGTTTGTGTTCATGTTATGTCTTAGTGATCATGTCCAAGTGTTTGTGTTTTAGTTTTTGGCCTACATGTCTTAGATTTTCGGTGATCATGTCATGTCTTAGTTGGAGGTGTCTGTGTTTTAGTTTTTTGTATTTATGTTGTAAAGTCTGGTGAATGAGTGAGTAAACTCTTATTATGAGTGTGTAGTTTGGTGGATGAGATGTAATTTCAGTTAATGAAATGTGTGATTGAGAATGTAATTTGATGGTTGAGTTAGAGATGTTAAATGTTATTTGGGAGTATTCAAATGTTATTTGGGAATATTCAAAAGTTATTTGGGAGTATTCAAAAGTTATTTGGGAGTATTCAAATGTTATTTGGGATTATTCAAAAGTTATTTGGGAGTATTCAAAAGTTATTTGGGAGTATTCAAATGTTATTTGGGATTATTCAAAAGTTATTTGGGAGTATTCAAATGCTATCCCAAAATCTACTTTAATAAATGGCGTTGTGAGTTCCTGCAAGTAAGGTACTGAGTTTCAAGATATATCAGCAGGAAAATTGACAGAGTGATGATTTTTAAGATCTTTTGACCTGTTAGTTGATGTTGAGCTTTATTAGAGTGAGCTTATATTTTAGTAATCAACTTATGGATTTGGTGGTCATGATTTTTGTGAAAAATGTGATCTTATTAATACTGAACTTAGTTTTTTAGTGAACTTAGATTTTTTAGTGACCTTAGATTTTTTAGTGATCTTAGTTGTTTAGTTAACTTGGTTAAAGTGTTTTGAGGGTATGTGTAAAAAAATGAGTGTGTTCTGTGAGCATAGTTCATAGTGCTCTTAGTTTTTTAGTGATCTTCATAATTGGGTTCTTCAGTGATCTTAGTAAAAGTATTTATAGTTTAGTGATCTTGACATAGTAGTAAGTGATATTAGTAATAGTATTCAGGGTTATAGTGTTTTGAGGATATGTGTATTAAAATGTGTGTTAGCTGATGTTGATCTTAGATTTTGGTAGTCATCTTATGGATTTGGTAGTTATGATTTTGTGTTCTGAGGAGATGTGTATAAAAATGAGAGTGTTCTGTGGTCTGTAGTGAGATGTTAAGGCTTGTTGATGGGTGCTGTACATCAACTGAGGTCACAGGCTGACCTCACACTTTCTTGGCTTGGCGCCGTCTCGAGTCACAGGTGTTCTCACCAGCGACAGTAAGCAGATTTTATCGAATTCTACCTTTGGTGCTAAAACACACTTGATATGCTGATTTAATAAACTGGAAAGAGATCTGTTGGAGGTTGTACAGTATGGTGTCTTTTGATGTATTACCGAAAAAATTGTGTGTGTGTGTGTGTGTAACTTGTAATATTGAGTTGGTAATGTGGGTTGAGATAATTGTGTGTGGTTAGGTGAGGTCACAGGATGACCTCACGGTTCTTCCTGGTATCTGCCTGTTCTGTGATATTTTTATGTGTTGACTGTGGTGTTGGGGAAATATGAAAATTGTTGGTGTGTGAAGGTTATAATGGAAGTTAGTGATGCCTATTGATGGTGATAATATTGATATTGATGGATGTGGTGGTGGTGAGGGTGTGGTAGTGTTGGTTGAATAGTAGTGTGATAGTAGAGAGAGAGCAGGTTAGTTCATGGTCACAGGCGCTTTCTTGGGGTGTCCTGTGATCTTATATGAGGTCGGGAATGTATGTCAAATCCTCTCTCTGGAGGTGATGGGCAACTCTCACCAGACATATAAGGCCGGACGTACCGGCGAACCTACAGAAGACCCAGAAGACCCGGGCCGGATGTACCGGCGAACATACAACAACAGCGAACCTACAAGAAGAGAAGTACAGTGGGTGTCCTCACTCCCCACCGTGGGGAGCCACAGCAAGAGAGAAGAAGAATTAGCCCCCCACCCGGGGGGCCCCAAGAAAGAAGACAGAAGAAAGAAGAAGATGATCAACACCCTCTACCCAGGGGGCCAAGGCCGGGTCACCATTTGGAGAAGACCCGGGCCGGCAGTACCGGCGAACCTACAACAACAATACAGTTGGTGACCATGAACTCGACACCACTCCCACGGGACCTCTTAGGGTGGGGAACACTCCCACGAGCCCTCCTGGGGCGGGGAAGGTGCCAGAGCCGGAGCTTACTACTACCTGCAGCTCCCAAGACTTCCGTTGGTATACCAGAGGCCTAGCTTTTCCCTACGAGCCCCGTGAGGGCGGGGAATGTTGCTAGGCCTGGGGACAGTTTGTCCCAGAAGATGAGGAGGGACTTGTACCTCCTTCCATGGGAGACATAGGTCTCACGACACTCCCAAGACAGGGAGCCAAGGCCAGGTCACCATCTGGAAAAGACCCGGGCCGGGAGAGTACCGGCGAATAAAAAAAAAACAGTTGGTGTAGAGAGTGGTGGTATAATCCAGTAGAATTGTATATGAGAGAGCATTGAAATCTCTGTGTTGAGGGTATTATCAGTGATAAGTTGTTGAATAAAGAGTTGGTAATGTGAAATATTGTGGGTGGAGTGAGGGGAAGGTTGGGGTAATGGAGGTGAGGTGCTGGGAGATGGTTGGATGTGTAACGAGAAAAAAATTGTGTATTACCAATAAATGATGAAAAAGAAATTGTGTATTAGAGTCATTAAACACTTGAGAAAAATCTAAAATTTGTGTGTTTCTGAAATGCAAAGATTTGTATAGTGAGTTAAAACGAGAACCATTGCTAGGATATATGGACTTTTTAAATTTCAGTCCTGATCATAACTTGTATGATAATAAGTAGTAGGAAAGGAGAGTTAAGTACTATATTGAAATCTGAATGAGTTATTATAATATTAGTAATGAAAGTGTCTATTATTGACTGAATATGGTTACCATGATTACTCGAGAGAAATGTTACGAACTGTGTTAAGTATGTATATCTCTTGGTGGTCACCCGTGACGTCACATCGTGAGGTCACACTACTGGGTGGAGTATTGTCCTGTAGGGGAAACTTCACCATACCTCTTGTATTACTTACCTCTGATACACATTACCATTGTCTGAAAGTGTCTACCGTTGTCTGAAAGTGTCTACCATTGACTGAAAGTGTCTACCATTGACTGAATATGTTTGCCACTTGAATGATTTCTCTAGAAAATGTTATCCTGGGACCTGGGGGTTGTACAAACCTGGCGCAGTGATGTGGGATGTTTACCGTAGTGGGTTTTTATCAAATGACATGTATGAGGTCACCCGTGACGTCACACTACATGGTGGTTACCACTTGTGTACTTACACAGATAAGGGACCTTCACCAATTGTGTTTAACACAGAGAGATAAATTTTATGGGTAACTCTAAAATTCGAAAATCCCCTCAAAATCCGAAAATGCAAGGTAAAACTTGATCCGAGGAAGTGGAGGGTAAGTAAAAAATTCGAAAATCGAGGTAAATCTTGAGCCGAGAAATTGGAGGGTAAGTAAAAAATTCAAAATGCTTACCTCTTGTATATGTACTTATTCTTGAGAGAAATTTTAAGGGGTAACTCAAAACGTTTTGAAAAATCCAAAAATTCGACAAACTTGATCCAAGGAGATGGAGGGTAACTAAAAAATATCTCGGTAAAGTTCGAAAATTTTAAGGGGTAACTCAAAATTCGAAAAAAAAAATTCCAAGGAGATGGAGGGTAACTCAAAAAAATCGAAAATTTTGAAGAAAAAGGGGGTTGGGGTTCAGAGGGAGGGGTTAAAACTTGATCCAAGGAGATGGAGAGCACAAAAAATGGAAAGTTGGCAAGATTTAAGGAAAAAAATGGAAAAGTTGGCAACATTTCCGGAAAAAATTGGAAAAGTTGGCAACACTGGAAAAACATTAAATTTTGCAACATTCTCGAAAAATAAAAAAATGAAAAAAAGATGGCAACACTTAAGGAAAATCTGGCAACTCCATTGGTCCTCAGAGATGTTGTGAAATACCGTTAGAGAACTAAATAATAAATATTTTCCTGTACATGCAGGATGTGAGTGCTAAGCATCACGATTCTGGCAATTGTGGTGGTCAGGTACAAGACAAAAGTTGTTCAAAGTGTTAGAAACTGGACTCAAGGAGAGAGGGAAGGTGAATGTTTCCTAAGATTCCAGTTTGACATCCAGGAAGATGTAGATATTGTCACACAAGACTGAATGAAGCTTTGTGAGGCGACAAACATGTATTTTGTGATCACAGGTTAAACTTCCAATCCTAATATAACATATACACTTGAAAACGAGGTAAGAGAGATTAGATAAACAGATGGATAGACAGAGAGAGAGAGAGAAGCGGAGAGGCAATTGTTCTTTTAGCATATTCATTTACGTTTTAATCGTATGTGTTATGCCTGGAATGGGTACAAGGTTATAGGAAGGAAGGTATTATTTTCTTGGTTGTTCGACGACGAGCGAGGAAACGATAATAATAATAATAATAATAATAATAATTAGGGAGAGGAGCCAAAAAAATATATACGATAAATGGGGGGTCAAGGGGGGGGGTGAGCCTCCATTCAAAAAAAATTTGGGGAGCAGAGCCCGCACTCAAAAATAGCAATGCTCTTCTTGCCGAATAAGGCAAGCAAAAATTTGTGTGTGCAATAATTTTGTAAAAATAATTTTGAACCTAACGAAAAAAAATATATTTCATTGTGTTTCTTTATTATTAAATTATTATAAACTTATCTAAAATATATTTAGTTGGGTTAGGCTAAATTAAATTGCGCTTGTTATAATAAGGTTAAGTAAGTTTTCTAATTTTTTTGGTACAAAATTATTAATTTTTTACATTAACATAAATGAAAACTATATATATCTTTAAACGTATTAGAGAAAAATTTAGAAAGGACTTAATTTAAAATGGGTTCTTGCTAATTGACCAGTTTTACCTATTCGGCAGACATATATATATATATATATATTTTCATTTATTTATATATATATTTTATATATATAAATATTATATATATATATATATATATATATATATATATATATATATATATATATATATATATATATATATATATATATATATACGTATATATATACGTATATATATATATATATATATATATATATATATATATATATATATATATATATATATATATATATATATATATATTATATATATATATATATATATATATATGGGGAGGAGGACGCGTGAGCTGCAAATGTCTGAGAAACAAAATAATATTAGTACGCTATTCTTACTATAGTGTTTCTTAAGCTAATAACACGTAGCACAAGATATTTGAACGTAGAGATGTTACAAATTAAATACTTCTAGGTAAATATGTAGCAACATAGTTATAGATTTATGGAAGGAATGAGATGAAGTAAAGGGAACGGCTGATGAAAGGTTTGAGAGAATGAGTGAATTCGAAAGGATTTTGAGACAAGACATATTGTTGGAGTGTGGGAATGATTATATCTGTGAAGGGATTGAAAAAAACTGGTAAACCAGACTTCAGTAAATGAGGTGGGAAGTACAGTAACTGATTTCCGAAGTCTGTTGGGAATGATGGGACTCTCTGGGTCAGCGATGGACCCGGATATCTGTACTGTTTTGGAAAAGCATCCTAAAGTGCGTGTGGTCTATCTACCTACCTGGAGGGTGTTCCGGGGGTAAATGCCCCCTTAGCCCAGTCCCTGACCAGGTGATGAACATATTTTTCCTTTTTCATGACCCTGCCTTGGTGAGTATCCTTACCTTAGTGAATCATCCTACCTTGATGAATCACCCTGCTATGATGGGTCACTCTGATGGGTCACACTGCTTTAATTAGTCACTAACATAATGGGAAAACGTTTGAGTTGTCGAACTACCAGTAAATATAATGTATTCTTATTATGTAATAATACATTCTGTCCGTTAACTATTTGTTATCATATAATAAGAAATAGTTAACGGACAGAAGATAAATAATAAGGATACAGGTACAAATGGGTTATATTACCGAGCTTGGATTGTTCGCGTTTGTGCCACCAATGAAAGATGGATGTATTCCCACTGTGCCACGAGATGGCTGAGGCCGTCTGCCATGACCTCCTCTCCGGTTGAACCAGTGTCTTCTCTCTGTCAGGGACGACAAGATAATAGTCATACCTGCTCTTCTCTGCATAAGCGTGCTATGTTTACATTAGTTATTCACCCAGGAGTTTGCATTAGGATGTACATAATAATAATTGAAATAATAATAACAATAATAATAATAATAATAAATGTTATTTAATGTCATTATTACGTCAGGAATCATAGTAGCCAAGAATTCTCGATGTTTCAACCTATCAGGTATCCTCACTAAACTAATTCTCTTTCACCATACACCGCACGAGCAGGTGACTCACGCACTGGCACCTTACTTACCTGACCTGACCTCTCATAATTTACGTAACCTCGAATTGGGTTAACGGACACAAATGCAACGTTCTGGAAAGTATTTTTAGGCTAAACTTCGCTTGCCAAGAGTTTTGTCAAGCCTCAGTGAACACATTAGATGTACGGGTGGAGTCCTTAGATAATAACAAAGATGCTTAACAAAAAAAGTTGTACAAAATAAACTTAAAACGATTTAACAATAACTTTCTCTATAAATAACATGTAAAAGGTAAGGGATATGTTGTGGGTTCTCGGTACTATTCTTGATAATACTTAGGAAATGTTAAAATTGCTGCTGTTTTGGGATTAAAATGAGTTTTGGCTGTCTTTCTTGTTGTAAGAATACTTTCACTATGCTTAAATGTGAGATTAATGTCGGGAAAAGTGTTGCAACAAATGTTGTATGAGTAAATAGCTAGTCATTAGAAAACATTAGTTATGAATGACACTGATGATGCATGGAGCTGGGTGAATTTCCAAGATGCTGCTGAAGTGAATGATGAGGCAAAGTTTGATAGTCTTTGCCTGTCATTCCCAGTGCAAGTGATGGAAAAATAAATATTTCCTGGGATCTGTTCAGGAACATTTGGTTGCTTTATCAGTAAATCTTCCCTCACCAAATTATTCTTTCCCTATCTCCAGATCCCCGCTCACCCCACAAGGGTCTTACCTAAATTCTCCTGATCTTGATCTTGCAAATCTTGTCATCCCATCTGGTTATTAACTGTAAACGTGAGGCAAAAAGAAAATGGTGCCGTACGTCAGAATGTTTATCTATTAAAAGATAAGGAAAAGGCAAAAGGCTATGCGAGGCGAAGCCAAATATGAAGATATGAAGGCGAGGGTATGATTATGTGGTGTTCTTAATGAAGCCAGTTCGTGGTGAAGCGTTGTTCCAATTAACACTCGTCTGCAATCAGTGTAATATTCACTATTCCTCTATGATGTTGTGAAATACCGTTGGAGAACTAAATAGTAAATATTTTCCTGTACATGCAGGATGTGAGTGCTGAGCATCACGATTCTGCCAATTGTGGTGGTCAGGTACAAGAAAAAGTTGTTCAAAGTGTTAGAAACTGGACTCAAGGAGCGAGGGAAGGTGATTGTTTCCTAAGATTCCAGTTCGACATCCAGGAATATGTAGATATTGTCAGACAAGACTGAATGTTGCGAGGCGACAAACATGTATTTGGTGATCACAGGTTAAATTTCGAATCCTAATATAACATATACATTTGAAAACGAGGTAAGAGAGATTAGATAAACATATGGAGAGAGAGAGAGAGAGAGGAGAGAGAGAGAGAGAGAGAGAGAGAGAGAGAGAGAGAGAGAGAGAGAGAGAGAGAAGCGGAGAGGCAATTGTGCTTTTAGCATATTCATTTACGTTTTAATCGTATGTGTTATGCCTGGAATGGGTACAAGGTTATAGGAGGGAAGGTATTCTTTTCTTGGTCGCTCGACAACGAGCGAGGAAATTATAATAATAATAATAATAATAATAATAATAATAATAATAATAATAATAATAATGTAGCAAGTCAATTTATTTTGACCAATAATTAACATAAACAGCAATAATAGTGATCACCTACGAGAGTGAGCAGGAGTAGGGAGGGAGCAGAGAGCCACCAGCAGTAGCCCCCACGTCAACCAGGTCAGGTAGCCAGCCATTACACTCAGTGTGTCCTGGAAGATAAAGTAACCGGGTCAGGTAGCCAGCCATTACACTCAGTGTGTCCTGGAAGATAAAGTAACCGGGTCAGGTAGCCAGCCATTACACTCAGTGTGTCCTGGAAGATAAAGTAACCGGGTCAGGTAGCCAGCCATTACACTCAGTGTGTCCTGGAAATTGAAGCTATGTCAGTGAGAAGAAAAATCATAAGTATGACGACAAACACAAGCATGATGACAAACAACTCAAGTGAGAAGACAAGGACACAAGAAGGCAAACTCACAATCATGACGACAAAGATAGAAGTGAGAAGACAACATGATACGATCCTGGCCTGAGACCACTAATTAGTTTAGCGGTTATCCTAACAACAGTACAGCAGGTGCTAGGAATTATCAAAGTACAAGGCGAAATGAGATCTTTAAAGGTTTTTCCAGATTTTATTTAAGAATATACTAAGTTATTTAGGACACTTAGTAAAATAAAATAATCTTAACCTCCTTACTCTTAGGAGGGTGTACACACTATATAGTCCTTTACTTTCACTCTCATAAGCACCACAAGTTACATTTATCTGTACACTCTTAATATAATACGTAAAGAGGATATATAAATCACTTCCTCTGACTTACAACACCTCACAATGTCAATAACATCAATAACGAGCTAGGGTTTATCACTAGACTTAAGCAGAGAATCACTACACTGAAGGTCACTATCACTGTTTCCATACGAGTCACAACTCGATAGTGATCCATAGATCCGAAGTCTATTCTGTAGATAGAACTTGAGGAAATAAGAGCCTCTGAAGATATGCTCACCATACCAAAGGTGAGAGAACTGAAGAGTCTCTGAGAGCTTCAGAGGGTATGCTTACCATACCAAAGGTGAGTGAACTGAAGTCTCTCGAAGAACTTCAGAGGGTATGCTCACCATACCATGACTGAGAGAGAACTCAGTTTCGGAGAACCTCAGAGGGAAAGCTCACCATACCAAAGGTGAGAGAAATGAGCCTCTGAGGGTACGCTCACCACACCAGGGGTGAAAGTGAACTGAAGTCTCGAAGAGCCTCTGAGGGTATCCTCACCACACCAGGAGTGAGAGAATTGAAGAGTCTGAGGGTATGCTCACCACACCAGGGGTGAGAGAGAACTCGGTTTCAGAGCTATTAAGGTAATGCTCACCGTACCAGGGGTGAGAGAGAACTGACCTGAGTAGAGCGCCTAGGTTTGACCTCTACTCGGTATAGAAGGGGGAGAGGACAAACAAGCTGCTCAGTACTTCACCCCTTACCTCTAAGTCTCCTACCTAAACACATACATAACTAATATTGAGTCATATAATATTATGAGAAAAACCTCATTTTGACATTGAATTATGAGAGGGCGTAACACAACACAAGTACGAAGACAATGACACAAATATGAGGACAAAGTCACAAGTATGGTGATAAAAACACAAGTATGATGACAAAGACACAAGTGCGATGATCATAACACAAGTTTGATGACAAAGACACAAATATGATGACAATGACACAAGTATGATGACAAAGACACAAATATGATGACAAAGACACAAGTATGATGACAAACATACAAGTGTGATGATAATACCACAGGTATAATGACAAAGATACATGTATGAAGACAAAGACATATGAGAAGAGAAAGACATAGGTATGATGACAAGGACTCAAACAAAAAGACAAAAACACAACAAAGACAAAAAAAACCCACAAGTTTGAGGACATAGACAAGTATAATGACAAAGACAAAATTATGATGACTCGAGTCTGGAACATGTTCATACAGCATAATGACATCAACGTATTAGTCAGCTGACACAACGAAATCGCTGGACCACAGATACCTACAACATCAAACTCTTCCATATTTGTTTGTCACATTAAACAAAAGAATGCTAGAGAAGAGCTGAGAGGTAGACAGCTACGTTAACTTGTAAGAGAGAGAGAGAGAGAGAGAAGACAGAGAGATGTAGAGAGAGAGAGAGAGAGAGAGAGAGAGAGAGAGAGAGAGAGAGAGAGAGAGAGAGAGAGAGAGAGAATACTTCAAAAGATTTACCTGCGTGTTTCTTATAAAAGTTCTGGTGCTGACGGAGAACTCGAGGTCACCAACACACACTCAACCAGTTGCCTCGCAACAAAGACAGGTCGTCCTGGCGGGAGAAGGTCTTAAATACACTCGTGGTGGTCAGACCACTGTGTTTTTGTCTGGTGCTCGTAGCGTCAGCGTCGTAACTCCTCATCCTGAGGTGGGAAGGGAACGTGGGGGAGTCCATGTGTTGATTTACAGAAACGTTTCAGGGAAATCTGAATCATAATACAAAACGTATTATGGTATTTCCTCTTAGGTCACGATCTATCATTACCTTCTACCGGATTAAACCTGTAGAACCTGCAGGGCAACAGACAACTGCGACGCAGCAGTCAACTGCAGTGCAACAATCAACTGTGGTGCAACAGTCAACTGCGATGCAATAGTCAACTGCTGTTCAACAGTCAACTGCTGTTCAACAGTCAACTACCTGCCTGGAGTCTACCTGGAGGATATTCTTGGGATCAACGCCCCCGCGGCCCGGTCCTGGTGGATCAGGACCTGATCAACGAGGCTGTGTCCAGCTCCCTCTTGAAGACAACCAGGGGTCTATTCGTAATTCCCCTTATGGCTGGTGGGAGGCTGTTGAACATTCTTGGGCCCCAGACACTTACTGTGTTTTCTCTTAGTGTACCAATGGCGCCCCTACTTTTCACTGGGGGTACGTTGCATCGCCTGCCAAGGCTTTTGCTTTCGTAGGGAGTGATGTCTGTGTGCAGATTAGGGACTAGTCCCTTCAGGATCTTCCAGGTGTAGATTATGATGTATCTCTCTCGCCTGCACTCCAGAGAGTACAGTACAAGTCAAGTGCTTCCAAGCACTTGACTTGTACTGATGGAACGTATATGTGCGTATATGATGTATTGATGGAACGTATATGTGCAGTAAAGGTTCTCTGTACATTCTCTAGATCTGCGATTTCACGTGCCTTGAATGGATATGTTAATGTACAGCAATATTCCAGCCTAGAGAGAACAAGTGATTTAAAATGGATCATCACTGGCTTGGCATCTCTTGTCTTGAATGTTCTCATTATCCATCCTATCAGTTTCCTCGCAGATGTATTAGTGGCATTATTGTGGTCCTTGAAGGTGAGATCTTCGGACCACTCCCAGGTCCTTCACATTATTTTTCCGCTCTATTGCGTGATTATAGCTTGTAGTATACTCAGTCCTAGCTATTATTTCCTCCAGTTTTCCATAATGGTGTAAATGGAATTTGTCTTCGTTGAACATCATATTGTTCTCCGTTGGAAAACTTGGTTTACATCTTCTTGGAGATTTGCCGTGTCCTCAATGGATGAGACTCTCATGCAGATCCTAGTATCGTGTGCAAAGATGATACGGTGCTATGGTTTACAACTTTGTCTATGTCTTGTGGAACAGAGCTCTTCACTATGGCAGCTTCCGATTTAACTCTGTTTACCACTACTCTTTGTGTTCGATTGGTTAGAAAGTTGAAGATCCATCTGCCTACTTTGTCACTTATCCCTTTAGCACGCATTTTGTGTGATATTACACCATGATCGCACTTGTCAAAGGCCTTTTCAAAATCTGTGTATTCTACATTCAGTGCATCCAAGACAATATCATAGTGGTCCAGTAGTTGCGAGAGGCAGGAGCGACCTGCTCTGAAACCATGTTGTCTTGGGTTGTGCAATTTTTGAGAGTTCAAGTGGTTTGCTATCCTGCTTCTTAGAACGTTTTCAAAAGATTTTTGTGATGTGGAACGTTAAAGCTATTGGTCTACAGTTCTTAGCTATTGCTTTGCTGCCACATTTAATGAGTTGGGCTACATCTGATGTTTTTAGTGACTGTGGAATCTCACCTGTGTCTATGCTCCATCTCCATAAAATACTTAGGGCTCGTTCTTAATGAACATAGAGTTCCACGAGTCTGGGCCTGGGGCTGAGTGCATGGGCATGTTGTCGATGGCTTTCTCAAACTCTAGTGGAGTTAAGGTTATGTCAGAAATTTGGCATGCATTGGCAGGGTTTTGAGGCTCATTCATGAAAAAATTGTTTAGATTGATTAGTAGCTCGCTGAACACAGAGTCGTATTGAGATTACAATATCTCTCTCATTTCTTTATTGTCATCTGTTGGATCCGTCTTGTCTGAACAAGGACCCTACACTAGAAGTGGTTTTTGCCTTGTTTCTGGCATATGAAAAGAATTTTTCGAATTTCTTTCATTTTCACTAGTCGCTTTTAGCTTCTCTTGTTTCTCTTGGATCCTATATGAATTCTTTAACTTGAGCTCAATACTTTCCACTTCCCTGGTTAGCTCTTCTTTCCGTGTTTCAGATAATCTGGCATTCTTGATGAGCTCAGTGATTCTTCGCCTTCTCCTGTAGAGGGAGAGTTTCTCTCTCTCCAGTTTACTTCTTCACTTTTTTTTTCTTAGGGGAATATGCCTTGAACATACTTCAGCTACCAGAAAGTTGATCTTTTAAAGGCACTGGTTAGGGGCCATGTAATTTAAGATATCTTACCAACATGTTTCATTTAGGACATAGTTTACCTGGTCCCAGTTAATGTTCTTGTTGTTGAAGTTGAATTTGGTGAAGGTACCCTCATAGCTGTATGCATTTTGCTGATCAGGATTCCTGTGCATGTAAGTCTGGACTTCGATTAGATTGTGATCAGAATTAGTTGTTTTTTATATTGTTATGTTTCTTACCAGGTCCTCATTATTTATGAAAATAAGGTCTAGTGTGTTCTCCAGTCTCGTTGGCTCCACTATCTGCTGACTTAGGGTGTGTTTATTGCAGAAATTCAGCAGCTCATGTGTGTGTGACTTTTCATCAGCGCTGCCTCCAGGGATTATTTCTGCTACAACATTATTTGCTACATTCTTCCATTTTGTATGTAACTGTGGTGCAACAGTCAAGCGCAGCGAAACAATTACCTGCACTGCAACACCCACTTGCGGTGCTACAGTCAACAACCATAAAACAGTCACCTGCGGTGCTACCGCTATGGTGCTGCAGATACCTGGATTGTTACAGTCAGAAGAGATGTCTGCAGCACCATAGCGGTAGCAAGGTGACTGTTTTATGGCTGTTGATTGTAGCACCGCAAGTGAGTGTTGCAATGCACATAATTGCAGTCACCTGCAGTGTTAGTTACGTGCAGTGTTACAGTTACGTGCAGTGCTACAGTTACGTGCAGTGCTACAGTTATCTACAGTGTTACAGTTACTTGTAGTGCTACAGTTACTTGCAGTACTATAGTTACTTGTGGTGTTACAGTTACTTGTGGTGCTACAGTCACTTGTAGTGCTATAGTCACTTGTGGTGCTACAGTCAATTGTGGTGCTACAGTCACTTGTGGTGCTACAGTCACTTATGGTGCTACAGTCACTTCTCGTTCTACAGTTACTTGTGGTGCTACAGTCACTTGTGGTGCTACAGTCACTTGTGGTGCTACAGTCACTTGTGGTGCTACAGTCACTTGTGGTGCTACAGTCACTTGTGGTGCTACAATTACTTGTGGAGCTACAGTCACTTGTGGTGCTACAGTCACTTGTGGTGCTACAGTCACTTGTGGTGCTACAGTCACTTGTGGTGCTACAGTCACTTGTGGTGCTACAGTCACTTGTGGTGCTACAGTCACTTGTGGTGCTACAGTCACTTGTGGTGCTACAGTCACTTGTGGTGCTACAGTCACTTGTGGTGCTACAGTCACTTGTCGTTCTACAGTCACTTGTGGTGTTACAGTAACTTGTGGTGCTACAGTCACTTGTGGTGTTACAGTCACTTGTGGTGCTACAGTCACTTGTGGTGCTACAGTCACTTGTGGTGCTACAGTCACTTGTGGTGCTACAGTCACTTGTGGTGCTACAGTTACTTGTGGTGCTACAGTTACTTGTGGTGCTACAGTTACTTGTGGTGCTACAGTCACTTGTGGTGCTACAGTCACTTGTGGTGCTACAGTTACTTGCGGTGCAACAGTCACTTGTGGTGCTACAGTCATTTGTGGAGCTACAGTCACTTGTGGTGCTACAGTCACTTGTGGTGCTACAGTCACTTGTAGTGCTACAGTCACTTGTGGTGCTACAGTCACTTGCAGTGCTACAGTCACTTGCGGTGCTACAGTCACTTGTGGTGCTACAGTCACTTGCGGTTCTACAGTCACTTGCGGTGCTACAGTCACTTGCGGTGCTACAGTCACTTGCGGTGCTACAGTCACATGTGGTGCAACAATCACATGCGATGTTACAGTTACTTGCTATGCTACAATCATCTGCGGTGATACAGTCACTACGGTGTTACAATCACTGCGGTGTTACAGTTCAGTGAGGTAATACAGTTACGTGTGGTGCTACAGTCAGTTGAGAAGCTATTGTCACCTGAATTAATAGTCATCTGCTGTTCTACATTCAAATGAGATGTTACAGTCAGTTCATTTTATAGTCAGCTCAGCAGCTACAGTCAGCTCATCCGTTACAGTCAGCTCAGCTGCCATACTAAGCTGAATTGCTGCAGTCATCCGAGGTACTACAGTCGGGAGAAATGCCACAATTAACTGTGATGTTACCTTCGATGTTTACCTTCAATTTCCCAGGTGCTGTGTGACTCCCAAGGCAGAATCATCTTGGTTAGTTCCCTTTCTACGATCCCTCAAGCCAATGTCGCCATGACCTCTACATCTACCTCCCGGCCGCCCATTACTCCTCACACAGCTGAGTCTCCCGCTACCTGGACTTTCCCAGCCACCCTGCTCACTTCCTCTGCTGATACTTATACGTTGTTGAAGTAACGACGATACGAGAAACACACGGCTCGTTTACCGTCCTTCCTGCCTCTTTTTTCATATTTATTTGCTTTGTTGATTTTTCTTCTAACTTCCGACGTGGTTGTCTTCGTCTTCTATTAATATTGGTAGAATTACTGACAATATGTCAAGTAAAAGGACACAAATGCAACTAATGTGACATTTTATTGTGGCAACGTTTCGCTCTCCTGGAGCTTTGTCAAGCCAATACAGCTCAACATAGAGTTAAACGTTGCAAAAGAGCTCTATATAGAGTTAAACACTATCATAATTAATCTCAACATAGAGGGAACTATTGTCATAGCAAAACTCTCCATAGAGCGAAACGTTGTCACAATGAAAATTTGCTATAAACGTATGTCTCTTTGTTATTACGCTCGGCAGCACCTCAGTTGTTTTCATTCAGCTGATTCCGGAGTGCACTATGAAATTTGGATTCGCCGAGTGTATTCTATAGTGTTGAATTTTCTGTTGTGATTCTACCATAGTTCCTTTCAAAGCCAGTTCTTATCTTTCAAGGTATTCTATCACCCTCTCCCGGATGCAACCCACAACAGTCGGTTAATACTCGAGGTTTCTATTGATTGGGGCTACCACTGACCCGTGGGGCACATTCTCAAGCGCTGGCTCAAACTGGTCATGACGATTATCCTGACCTGTAAACTTTTCCCAGTATGGGAAAGGGTCCTTGAACCCTTTCAAAGTCAAGGGTGAGGGTTGCTCTCTCTGAAACGTAAACGTATTTTGCTACGTAGTTGTAACTTGTGGTCAACCGCAACAAGCTACAGCTCTATCAACAGAAATGTTAGAGGTCAGGAAAAAATAAACAAAGGCCCTAACCTATAATAATTATCAAGCATGAAAATCTTTCTCAAAGAGAGCCAAACAGTCGATCATTTACACATGCTTCATCCAGTCTTTTTTTTTTTAAATATTCAGAAAGTATCCACCTTCCTGTAAAATGACTTGTACTGCAAGAAAGTTCATTCTATAGAGCATTAACAGTATTGAAAAGTAGAGCTAACAAACAATTTTAACCATGAAATTCATTATCAGTGACCTAAAATTAGTTGGAAATTGCTACTATGTTGACAAGTGTTATCTATATAGCCTCCAAACACCCTCTGAACTTACTATATTGACCCTATTAGATTTCGTGGATCCCAGTTTTAAATATTTGTGCTAAGACTACTAATAACGAAGTACTTTGTTCACACAAACCATAAATTCCCAGCATCAAGAATAAAATTTCCCATAAATTGCCAAATACTGAAGTGGTAAAGATTTGCTGACTTATGTCGAAAGGGAACTGGTGGTTTATAAAATAAAAAAAGAGAGACCACAAAAGTAGTGAAATATATTATCAGATAATTGAGCGCTCAGTCTACGTAATATACATGTGAGATGTATATGAACAAAATAAAACATTCTTCTTATGGTTCCACATATTTCAGAAATTAATATATTCATGTAGGCTGATTTTAGCACCAGACTAGACCCTTTTGGGACTACAGTAGAATCAACACCAGCATCTTGAGCTACAACGTCGTCCCAGACAATATCACTCACCTTAAGGATGACAGCTGGTCTCATAATATATATATATATATATATATATATATATATATATATATATATATATATATATATATATATATATATATATATATATATATATATATATATATATGATGGCAACGACATCATAAAGAGAACCCTTGCTACAGCTGGATGCCCAGCAGAGAGAGAGCCCCGATCACTAGCAGCCAACAATAACCACAACCCAGCAAACCGCCCCGACGGGATCACCATCTATCATTGGAAGAATGGCAATCTCTTTGCATATGACTATACCTGTGTGTCGACACTGGCTGACACCTACATCCATCACAGTGTCGGGCGACAGGGAGGAGCTGCTGACCACAGGGAGGAGTACAAGATTGGCAAGTACAGGGACATAAGCCAACAGTATCAATTTGTCCCAGTAGGATCAGAGACCTTGGGATCATGGGGAAAAAATGCAACACGTTTCCTTAAAGAACTGGGTTCCAGACTCATCGAGACCACCAGGAACCCAAGGGCAGCCACTTTCATGTTACAGCGCCTCAGCGTGGCCATCCAGAGGGGAAATGCATGCTGCATACTGGGCTCGCATCCGGCTTTGGAGGAGCTGGAGGAGATTCATAATCTTTGATATATTGTACCAATGTATTCATGTTCATGTTCGTGTTTTCTGTCAATGTATTCTGTCTATTAATAAAGCACTCATATAATATATATATGGAGTGGTAGGAGAAGAAAATATTCAAACATCTCCGGGGAGAACCTCGAGTTTTCCCTGAGGTACGTTTATTGTCTTCTCTGAGGATGAGTGTCCCCAGTAAAGTTCTAGAGGTGGTACCTCCCCCCTCTCTCTCTCTCTCTCTATATATATATATATATATATATATATATACTCACGGACACAACCTATTTGTGGATCTATTACACAAGAACTTGTTAGTGGCCACTTTATACTCCTAATTACATACACAATATATGTAAAATCCGGATATCTTGTTAGGAATATCAACATCACTGACATCCTTTCCCATGTGTTTGAAGCTTGCAACTTTAGGAACGTGGATTCTCTATATGAAGAAGCTGTGAGTTTACACCCTAAATGGAGTCATGAATCGGAAGGACTTCCAGATCTATCACAACACTGATTGCGCATCGCTATTTAAGACTTGACCAATGTCCATAGGTATCTAGCAAACAGCAGGATCAATATCAAAACCTGAGTCATTATTATTATGACGTCACAAGACAACCCAATACTCAGAAAGGTAGTGCAGATCGAAACAGCTGGGAATAATAATAATAATAATAATAATAATAATAATAATAATAATAATAATAATAATAATAAAATTAATAATAATCTTTATTTTTATATGTTCATGAACAACGTATACAGATATAACTGACATTAATGACATACTATATAGAAAGCCCTTTGTTATGCAGAACATTTCGGGCAAATTTGGTTAATTTTGTCCCCAGGATGCGACCCACACAAGTCGGATAACACCCAGGTACCTATTTACTGCTAGGTGAATAGGGACAGCAGCTGTCTTAAGGAAACATGCCCTGATGTTTCCTCCCGTACCGGGGATCGAACTACGAACCTCAGTGTGTGAGCTGAGTTCGTTGAGCTTCCCAACAAACGTTACTAGATTTATTTAGGGTTAGCCTACAGGAAGTAAACTGCTGTTACTACTTGATCCTGGTGTAGGTTCGCTGCTGTATCTGCTTGGTCGTGGATTAGTTTTGTAATAGTAACTTCTTTGTAGTCAACTAATTTGTTGCTGTATGTTTTGGGTCATGGTGTAGGTTTACAACAGTAACTGAAGGATTGTTGTGGAGGTCTGCTGCTCTGACTACTGCAGGGGTCCAACTGGACTAACTGCTGGGTCTTGGTGTAGATATGCTACTGTAACTTCTACGTCAAAGTTAGTTGATTATTTTAACTGTTTTCATTCTACTTTTGTTGCTGTCATATCTGCATGATGGATGTAGATTGGCACTTTCAAATCCCTGTCACTGACTCGACTCAGTTACCCCTCTCTCTCTCTCTCTCTCTCTCTCTCTCTCTCTCTCTCTCTCTCTCTCTCTCTGACATCAAGCTGATGACTTCTGTGAGAGCACCAACACGAAGGGATCATTGACGAAAAATACACGGTTAAGAAATTATTCACGAAGAAATCTTTCACAGCACATACCTTGGCAAATCACAAGATAATTTTTTTTCTGTCACTGGGTCATTGTCTATCTGTGCCACTGATCGACTGCTCAGTGAAATTCTGTGTCCACAACTATTACGAACACAGGTGTATAATGGCCTGCACACCTTGACGTAATTCAATAAATAGTGGAACAAGCAAAAGACAGCGGAGGTTATATGACTTGTATTTCCTTCACCAAAGAAGCAAGCTGGTATTTACAATATGTACACTATTTACACTATGTACAATAATGTAAGAGCAAGTGTACAAATCGATGATCAAAAGAGACAAAAATGCAAGCAACAGACATGGAGCACTATGAGCGACCAGCAGCTCAGACAAGTCTGCCAAAATTCTTGTCACAAGTGAACCACATTGCTTCACAGCCTTGATGGGTTTGTCTGTGATTGGCCAATGAACCAAGGTACTAGTGATCGTTAAATCCTTAGTACCTGGTTCGTTCGTTGGGAGGCAGCCTATATGGGAGTGTGACATGCGCTGAATAAAATGTAGCATATTCCTAGCATGCCACAACAACTAAGGTAATAGAACTAGGTAGTGTCTATTTTGTGCTTACCAGATGCAGGATCAAGCCTCAGTTACTACATGTGCTGGATAATCTTCACAGGTTTAGAGATTCACGTAAAAATAATCTAATATAACTTATTCTCCACACTCTTTATAAAAGTTTCCTTGATTGTATGGCTAGCTTTAATGTAGTCAACCCATACATATACCATGGTGAACTTCTCTGTATTGCTCGTTCAAAGGTTACCTGTTGAACAGGAAGTCATATATTTCAGGGTCATAGAAGTGTTACTAAAGAATAATTAACAGTCACATTCCTCGGAGGTATTCTCAGTCTGACCTTTTAAATATTCTAATCAGAGCTTTACGAAATATTATTTAAAAGCTACCCAATACTTATTTGATTAGCATTTCTGATGGCATCATGGTTCAAACCACATGACTTAATATATCTTTAAGCAGGCACCACAAGTATGTCTAAGCCTATTGTCAGCATCTTATCGAAGAAAGCTAAGATAATAATCTATGCCTATCTAGATGGCGAGGAGTTTGTCTGTGAGATTCAACTGCACGGGGGGGTCTAGGCTTGACTGTGCAAAAACATATAAATAATTGGATTTAATGCTCTTTCGAAGAGAATGTGTACAAGTTTTAATTTGTTCCGCTTTGTATTGCAATTCTTTCTTGAAATATACCCATGTGCCTCCTTCTGTAGTGTATATGTTTCTTGGTTTCTCCTTGAGAAAATTTCTAAATACAATGTCTCCCAAGCTCCTTCATTAACTAGAACCACTTGCCTTTGTGTTGCCCACTGCATCAACTCACTCTAGTCCACCAGATTACTCGATAAATTTAGCTCACACTGAAAGAAACGTCGTTATAACGAAGACTTGTTCTGCCTATGTGTCTCTAATTTATTTACTACGTGCCATCTAGCTTTCAAAAAGGCGTTACAAACGACATTATTATCATTATTATTATTATTGTTAAAACCAAGCGCTAAACCCACTTAGGTCACACAGCCCTGTGTTACAGGCGACAATGTTGACAATAAACAAAGACGCCTGTTACAGAACCAACTTATATTGGAACAATGTTTAGCATTGTTAGCGATTTATCAAGTTAGGCTTTTGTGTTCATTTAATGTAGACTGCTAAGTTAAAATTTATTTTTCCTGCATGCTACTGTTCTATATTTAAAGTTCGTGTCAACGTAACATACAAAATGTGACCCGTCGGTGGGTACAAACGGAAGCCCACAGAGTAGAGTGGTGTAAAACTTATTTTAGGTTTTCCCTGTCTGAAATTCTTATGCAACTTAAGTCGTAGGTGAAAGCGTAGAAGAGTGACCCTCCCAGGAAGAAGAGTCAGGAAAGTGCATTTTTATTGGGTGAGGTAGCAAGAAGCAACAGTGCGTCACAACACGTAAGACGTTTTCAGCATACATATCTCTATTTACGTTGGCGAGTAGCGAAACTGCATCTTAATCACTTTTTCCACTTTTAAGAAGTAAATCACGATGCTACCATTAGTTAAGTAATCATATATATATATATATATATATATATATATATATATATATATATATATATATATATATATATATATATATATATATATATATATATATATATATATATATATATGCATGGGAAAGTGGAACAGAATTCTTCCTCCGTAACCTTGCCGGGAGCAAGGGGCTAGTAACCCCTTCTCCTCCATAAATTACTAAATTTAAAAAGAGAAACTTTTGTTTTACTTTTTGGGCCACCCTGCTTTGGTGAGATACAGCCGGTTTATTGAAAGAAGATACTAGCCCCTTGCTCCCGGCATTTTAGTCGCCTCCTACGACACGCGTGGCTTACGGAGGAAGAATTCTGTTCCACTTCCCCATGCATATATTTATATATAGTATATAGTATATATATATATGATGGGGTCCACCTCTGGTGTAAATTGTGGGACTCATAGCCTCGGAGAAGTGGATAAAAAGACTTCAAGGAAGAATATTTAGATTTCTTTCAGAAGCCATTTGAATATTCCACTTCCCTACCACCCCATCTTTTCATTTTATTTTTTTACTTTATTTAAAGTCAAAATACATTGACAAAATACATTGACAAGAATACAATAGGGAGTAAAACAACATAGATAACAACTCAGAGCTACATCTCAAATACTTCGTCTAGCTCCCCGGCAGTGGGCCGCGTGCCCAGAATTCTGCAGGCATTTCCCCACTGGATCGCAACACTGAGTCTCTGAAAGAGGAAGCTGGCCGCCCTGTGGTCCTTGGTTTCTATGTTGAGTTTTTCACCCAGCTCTTTGAGAAACTTTAGAGCACACTTGCCCCATGCTCCAAGGGTCTCCGACCCTATTGGGATGAAGTTATAGCAAGGGGAAAGGTCTTCATATTTGCGGGTCTTCTGGGTCTCCCTCTGACTGGCAACTCCACCCCCTTCGGCTACGGAGTATGGCAAGTAGGTGTCTGCCCTTGTGGCAGCACAGGTGTAGTCCCAAGCAATGTGCTGACCATCCTTCCAGGGTAGCATAGTGGCTCCATCAGGACGCTTTTGACTTCCATCAGACCTCTGCACTTGGGGTTCCCGTTGAGCTGGGCAACGGGCTGTGGTGAGGCTTCTCTTTATGATGTCGTTGACCTCCTCATGTCTAGCATACTTTTTTTCTGATGTGTGACACACGAGACCATGAAGTCCGAATTGATCAGCCGTCGCTCTGCCGCAAATACACCTATGTTCGGTGAGTATGGGGGCGGCTAGGCGAAGAGCAACACCAATCCGAATGGCCTGTGGGTCGAGTCGAGTTCCCAGGGAGGAATTGGGAACAGCTAGAAGGAAATCTCCTGATTGTGGTCCCTTCACTGCTAGGAGACGAGCTTTGCCCTTTCCTGAAGTGTTGGTGAGCATTGTGTTAGCAATTTCTTCCGTGATCGGTTTGTCCCATATATATATATATGTCTTGCCGAATAGGTGAAACATGCGATTTTGACTTAAATAGAAATGCTCTTTTTGCCGAGTAAGGCAAGCGAAAATTTGTGTATGCAATAATTTTGTAAAAAAAAAACATTCTGAACCTAACGAAAAAAATATTCTTAATTGTGTTTGCTTATTATTAAATAATTTTAAATTTATCTATAATATATTTAGTTGGATTCGGCTAAATTCAATTGGAGCACCTAGAAAAGAATGAGCTTATCAATGACAGCCAGCACGGTTTCAGGGATGGGAAATCCTGTGTCACAAACCTACTGGAGTTCTATTACAGGGTGACAGCAGTAAGACAAGAGAGAGAGGGGTGCATAGATTGCATTTTTTTGGACTGTAAGAAGGCGTTTAACACAGTTCCGCACAGGAGGTTAGTGCAAAAGCTGGAGGACCAGGCAGGGATAACACGAAAGGCTCTGCAATGGATCATGGTTCGTGGCGAGGTGTCAGAATTGGCGCCTGTGACGAGCAGGGTTCCACAGGGGTCAGTCCTAGGACAGGTGCTGTTTCAGGTATTTGTGAACGACATGACGGAAGGAATAGACTCAGAAGTGTCCCTGTTTGCAGATAACGTGAAGTTGATGAGAAGAATTCAATCGAATGAAGGCCAGGCAGACCTACAAAGGGATCTGGACAAACTGCAGGCCTGGTCCAGCAACTGGCTCCTGGAGTTCAATCCCACTAAGTGCAATGTCATGAAGATTGGGGAAGGTCAAAGAAGACCGCAGACGGAGTATAGTTTAGGGGGCCAGAGACTACAAACCTCACTCAAGGAAAAGGATCTTGGGGTGAGTATAACACCGGGCACATCTCCTGAGACGCACATCAACCAAATAACTGTCGCAGCATACGGGCGCCTAGCAAACCTAAGAACAGCATTCCGACATCTCAATAAGGAATCATTCAGGACCCTGTACACCTTGTACGTTAGGTCTATATTGGAGTATGCAGCAGCAGTTTGGAACCCGCACCTAGCCAAACACCTAAGGAAACTAGAGAAAGTGCGAAGGTTTGCAACAAGACTAGTCCCGGAGCTAAGGGACCTGACGACACTGGAGGACAAGAGAGATAGGGGGGATGTGATAACGACATATAAAATACTGAGAGTAATTGACAAGGTGGACAGAGACAGGATGTTCCACAGCAACAAGGGGTCACAGTTGGAAGTTGAAGACTCAAATGAATCACAGGGATGTTAGGAAGTATTTCTTCAGTCACAGAGTTGTCAGGAAGAAGAGGTACTGTAATTTGTAATATAGATTAAGAACTAGTATTAGTCTGCCCGAAATGCCTAGCATGCCTGGGCATGCTAGGCATGCTAATGGCTATCTTTGTAATTATTGTCTTATAAATGTAAACCACACATTGTAATATTTACAGATAAATTTAATAATATGAATCTGAATCTGAATAAAGCTCATGGAGCAGGAAGAGTGACCCAGTAGCGACCAGTGAGGGGGGCGGGGCCAGGAGTTATGACTCGACCCCTGTAAACACAACTAGGTAAATACCACTAGGTGGGTACACACATGTGGGGTTGAGTTTTACTTTTAATGTTACCAATCTCCATGTGTGGAATTAATATTACAATGGGTCAATATTTTTAAGTTCTTGTAAATTAGTAGCAAGTGGAATTATAAAACGCAGTTTGTTTTAATGCTGGTGAACTTTATTAAAGAAAATCACTTATAAAATACAAAGTTAGTATGGAGTTCCTCATATAGAAACTGAGGAGATATTTTCTTGACATTGTGTTGGTGTGGCCAGACACAGCAACACTGAAGTGTGGCCAGACACGGCAACAATGATGTGTGGCCAGACACAACAACACTGACGTGTGGCCAGACACAGCAACAATGATGTGTGGCCAGACACAGCAACACTGACGTGTGGCCAGACACAGCAATACTGACGTGTGGCCAGACACAGCATAACTGACGTGTGGCCAGACACAGCAATACTGACGTGTGTCCATACACAACAACACTAAAACCACCCGTTTTGACGCCTGTCATGCTGAATCTTAACACGAGCAGGTCTGCGTCGAGCGCCAACCCTACGTTTGACTCTAGTCTTGATCAAAAGACCCTGACCGAACACCTCAGATGGACTTGTGTCGACCTCACTCTCTAGTTCATCCCTTATCAGCAATCCCTGCAAGAATAAATGATAAGAGGTGATAACTCGGGTAGGCTCTCATTAAATAAAGAGAATGTCAGACGTAATTTTGCTTTCTCAAACACAAGATTTAATCTGGTTTTAGAAAGTAACTATCAAATGAGTCTGAAGAAAGTAGGAGAGAACAGATAAGAACTAACTGATGCATTGCCGTGCTAGATGAAGGTTAGGCTATAAGTAGGTTATAAATCACAGAACAGGAGCGGCTAAATCCATGACCTCTTGAGTTTTAGGACTCGCCTGCCATGGGTTGAAGCCCCATCTGTTCTGTGATTTGGTAAATTACTTCAATATTAATGATAAAACATTTGCACTATTAAGAGTGAATTCACATTCTGCAACTGCTAGACGAGGGAACCATTATTTGAGGAGATTGTGATCTAGTAATTTCCCAGTGTTTTTAGTGATATTTAAAAGATACTTCAATTTTCTTAAGACTGTATCTACATATTGTTTTGCGTAGATTAGCTGTGCGAAGAAACTGTAACAGTAATAGCTGAAATATCTTTAACTAGGTGACTATGCTTGGTGCTGTCTGTCACAGCACCTCTGTAGCGTTTGTAATTCTGTCCTTTCTCGCTACCGCACACAGGATGAGCTGTGAGTGTACAGTAAACTAGCCTCTCAGGCCACACAAATGAGAGTAAGGGATCATAACAGTCTTAAGAGAATGGTGATAATATCAGAGGAACAGGACTGTACCATTGCCATATAGCATGTTTAATTCTTAAACACATTCGTTATAAACATTTGCAGTAGAGAAATGCCTTCGAATTAATTAAAGTGTTATTTATTTATTTATTTATTTATAAGAAATACTAAAGTCGTATGGGTTATTCAGGTTATTGAGGTTAGATCATCCTGATTATTGCTACGTTCTTTAGGGCCATTAAGGAACGTTGCAACCCGACTGGCCACATTAAGATTGACCTGTAAATCAACCCTTGTTGACAGCTAGCCATCCATCCATGCATTAATCCAGCCAGCCAGCCAGCCAGCCAGCCAGCCATCCAGCCAGCCTGCAAGCCAGTGCTAATATCCATGCCACTTGAATTATTATCGCTGCGTATTGCCCATGGTTAAGGAAAAATCCAAAAGATATAAACTCTAAAAAATATGTAGGCCTAATTTTTTTAAGCCATTTTGGCTCCTTTACGGGAAACAAATTCTCATTAAAGCACATATGTGTTAGGTACATGGACACATATGCAACTAATTAGACATTTATTGCAACGACGTTTCGCTAAACAGGTTGAGCATGTCATTACAAATACGCTCACCAAAAGGCTTTTGGTGAGTGAAACATATCCTTAGCAAATGACTTAGTACTTGCGCATGTGTCCATTTATTAAAAATATTGTGGGTATTATTACCAAAAATACATCGTCAATTTAGACCAAATTAATCAGTCAGGAAATAGCGACTAACATGATCACATATTTCATACTTATTACTCATATTACAGCTCTCATTACCGTCCTCAGCACTGACCTCCAGAAATTAACCTTTCAAGCACAGAATCTCACTCAATCTTAACGTTTGCTAGACTTATATTTTTGTCAGTTTCCGTGTGTGTTTGTGTGTGTGTAAGTTAAAACATTCTCCACGATAAGATATATTAGCTTTCAACATACCTCTTCTGTCGTGGTGACAACATCTCCTTGGAAGACATTCACAGGTGTCAGGGAACTTCTCTCCAGATTATCCTCAGACTCTGCTGCACCAACGCTCTCTATACAGGGTGATAGTGGGAATTACATCTCTTTAGAATTCACAATGTGAAAGCTTAGCAGTTACACACACATTTAAAGCAAGGTGTTATATAATCATTACATCAAAAGTGTAAAAATTCTAACAATATGTTAAATAAGACAATCGTTAATTCATGAATTTTGTACATGAAATCATGAATGTTCGCATTCGTGTCCAGTGCCAGATGTTGCAAATATATTTTATTCATGAACCTAGAGCATTGTACTGCAAAATCTTTTATGTAGAACAAGTACAAATAAATTCATTAAAATTTTGTAGCAAGGTGCCGGTTAACGCTGCAAAAATCTCTCTAATGGCATACTTATTATACTACAGTAATTTGTCGTGAATGATTTATCAGCTTTTATAGCAGGAAAACAGTTTTTTTACAATACACAAATAACCCGCACATAAGAAAAAGAAGCTTAACACGACGTTTTAGTCCGATTTGGACCATTTACAATAGTCCAAGTTGGACCGAAACGTCGTCGTAAGTTCCTCTCTCCTACGTGCGGGTTATTTGTGTATTGTTCCAGTCACGGTATTGTGCCTCTTTGTTCTTGTTTACAACACACAACACACACACACACATACACACACACACACATACACACACACACACACTCATACACACAAACACACACACACACACACATACACACACACACACACACACACACACACACACACACTCATACACACAAACACACACACACACACACAGGAGCAGCAGACAGGTGAATCATAGAATACATTAACTGGTAGGTCAGGTGTGTCAGGTCAGGCCAGGTAGAGAAGCACTGCAGACAACGTGTTACTC
>WNWK01007159.1:2500-36557 GCA_009830355.1 Cherax destructor | reverse complement strand
TGCAGCATACGGGCGGCTGGCAAACCTAAGAATAGCGTTCCAATACCTCACCAAGGAATCATTCAAGACTCTGTATACCATATACGTCAGGCCCATACTGGAGTATGCAGCACCAGTTTGGAACCCACACCTGGTCAAGCACGTCAAGAAATTAGAGAAAGTGCAAAGGTTTGCAACAAGACTAGTCCCAGAGCTAAGGGGATTGTCCTACGAAGAAAGGTTAAGGAAATCGGCCTGATGACACTAGAGGACAGGAGGGTTAGGGGAGACATGATAACGACATATAAAATACTGCGAGGAATAGATAAGGTGGACAGAGACAAGATGTTCCAGAGAGGGGACACAGAAACAAGGGGTCACAATTGGAAGTTGAAGACTCCTATGAGTCAAAGGGATGTTAGGAAGTATTTCTTCAGTCATAGAGTTGTCAGGAAGTGGAATAGCTTGGAAAGCGACATAGTGGAGGCAGGAACCATACATAGTTTTAAGACTAGGTTTGATAAAGCTCATGGAGCAGGGAGAGAGAGGACCTAGTAGCAATCAGTGAAGAGGCGGGGCCAGGAGCTATGACTCGACCCCTGGAACCACAAATAGGTGAGTACAAATAGGTGAGTACAGGAGCTATGACTCGACCCCTGCAACCACAAATAGGTGAGTACACACACACACACTCAGTAGCGGCCAGTGAAGAGGCTGGGCCAGGAGCTGTGACTCAACCCCTGCAACCACAACTAGGTGAGTACACACACCGCTGGCGAGAAAGGTATCTCCTTTCTTTAGTTTTCAGTACAGTAACATCAGAAGTGACTATAATTAATATGAAGGTACCCACTGGAGAGAACAGGTGTGAGGGGGCAGCAGAGAGCCACCAGGAACACCGCCGTCACCAGCCAACTCACGTAGCAAGCCATCACACACCCTGCTTCCTGGAATTAAAACACACCATTCAGGTAGCTGCAAGTGTTTACATGTAAAATGCACAATTATTAGGTTGAACAAATATATTCTAATTGTAAAGAAAAGTTAATACTGAGAAGCTGATGTGTTAATGTTGGCTTTAAGTAGAGGCCTTGTTTAAGGTTCCACAACACGGAAAAGTATACAAAATTGCTTGTACGATTATACTCACAGACACACAAACAAACATTATACTATATATATATATATAGTCGTGCCGAATATGTAAAATTGGTCAATTATCAAGAATTCATTTAAAATTAAGTTCTTTCTAAAATTTTACCTTTACGTTTAAAGATATATATTTTTTCATTTATGTTAATTTTTTAATATATATATATATATATATATATATATATATATATATATATATATATATATATATATATATATATATATATATATATATAGGTAATTGACCAGTTTTACCTATTAGACATATATATATATATATATATATATATATATATATATATATATATGCAAGACAACCACTATGAAAAAATAGAAATAGTGGTTGTCTTGCATATTTTGATATCACCTGTTTACTGTGATCTTTTGCAAAAGATGGGGTGGTAGGGGAGGTGGACTATTCAAATGGCTTCAGAAAGACATCTAGATATTCTTCCTTGAAGCCTTTTTATCCACTTCTCCGAGGCTATGGGACCCACAATTTACACCAGAGGTGGACCCCATCCATGCTTGCTGGACTTCCAGCAAGCATGTGTGAGCGTGTTAGATAGGAGTGAATGGAGACGAATGGTTTTTGGGACATGACGATCTGTTGGAGTGTGAGCAGGGTAACATTTTGTGAAGGGATTCAGGGAAACCAGTTAATTGATGTGTGTGTGTGTGTGTGTGTACTCACCTAATTGTACTCACCTAATTGTGGTTGCAGGGGTCGATACTCAGCTCCTGGCCCCGCCTCTGCGCTGCCCGCTACTGGGTATCTGCTCTCTCTGCTCCATGAGCTTTATCATACCTCGTCTTAAAACTGTTTAAGGTTCCTGCCTCCACTATGTCTTTCTCTAGACTATTCCACTTCTTGACTATTCTGTGGCTGAAAAAATGCTTCCTAACATCCCTTTGACTCATCTGAGTCTTCAGCTTCCAGTTGTGTCCCCTTGTTTCTGTGTTCCCTCTCTGGAACATCCTGTCACTGTCTACCTTGTCGATTCCCCGCAGTATTTTGTATGTCGTTATCATGTCTCCTCTGACCCTTCTTTCCTCCAGTATTGTTAGTCCTATTTCCCTCAGCCTTTCTTCATAGGACAGACCCCTGAGTTGTGGAACTAACTTTGTCGCAAACTTTTGCACTTTCTCTAGTTTCTTTACGTGCTTGACCAGGTGTGGGTTCCAGACTGGTGCTGCATATTCTAGTATGGGCCTGACGTACACGGTGTACAGTGTCTTAAACGAGTCCTTGTTAAGGTAACGGAACGCTAATCTTAGGTTTGCCAGTCGCCCATATGCTGCCGCAGTTATCTGGTTGATGTGTGCCTCCGGAGACGTGCTTGGCGTTATACTCACCCCAAGGTCTTTCTCCTTTGCCGAGGTTTGTAGCCTTTGTCCGCCTAGCCTGTACTCTGTCAGCGGTCTACTTTGCCCTTCTCCGATCTTCATGACTTTGCATTTGGTGGGATTGAATTCGAGAAGCCATTTGCTAGACCAGATGTCAAGCTTGTCCAGGTCTGTTTGAAGTCCTGCTTGGTCCTCCTCCGATGTGATTCTCCTCATTAATTTCACATCATCTGCGAACAGAGACACTTCTGAGTCTATCCCATCTGTCATGTCATTTACATATACCAAGAATAACACTGGTCCTAGGACTGACCCCTGCGGTACGCCGCTCGTCACAGGCGCCCACTGTGATACCTCATCACGCACCATGACCCGTTGTTGCCTCCCTGTGAGGTATTCCCTGATCCATTCCAGTGCCCTTCCTGTTATACGTGCTTGTTCTTTCAACTTCTTTACTAATCTCATGTGAGGAACTGTGTCGAAGGCCTTCCTGCAGTCCAGGAAAATGCAATCAACCCACCCTTCTCTCTCTTGCCTTACCTCTGTTACTTTATCATAGAACTCTAGGAGGTTTGTTACACAGGATTTGCCTTCCCGGAATCCGTGCTGCCTGGTGTTTATTATCCTGTTCAGCTCGAGGTGCTCCACCATTCTTTTCCTGATGATTTTCTCCAGGACTTTGCACACTATACATGTAAGTGATACCGGTCTATAGTTTAGTGCCTCTTTTCTGTCTCCTTTTTTAAAGATGGGGACTACGTTGGCCTTCTTCCATACCTCAGGTAACTGCCCATTTTCAAGGGATGTGTTGAATATTATGGTAAGTGGCACACTCAGTACCTCAGCTCCTTCCCGAAGAACCCACGGGGAGATGTTGTCCGGACCCATCGCCTTTGAGGTATCAAGGTCACTGAGTAACTGCTTCACCTCCTCCTCAGTTGTGTGTATGCCCTCTAGCACTTGATACATCCCTTGTTGGTGGCGCACCCTATCCTGTCTACCCAGCTGCCTTGCTTCCTCCACTGTGAATACTTCCTTAAACCTCAAGTTGAGCTCCTCACATACCTCTTGATCGTTACTTGTGAGTTTCCCATCTTCTCTCCTCAGCCTTATCACCTGGTCTTTAACTGTTGTCTTCCTTCTGATGTGACTGTACATCAGTTTCGGGTCGGACTTAACTTTCGATGCTATGTCATTTTCGTACTGTTTCTGGGCTTCCCTCCGTACCTGTGCATACTCGTTTCTAGCTCTTCTACTAATTTCTTTGTTTACTTGGGTTCTTTGCCTTCTGTACCTTTTCCATTCTCTGACACTCTTCGTCTTTGCCTCCCTGCACCTTTGGGTAAACCAGGGGCTCTTTCTGGCCTTCCCGTTTAATCTTTTTCCTCTGGGTATAAACCGTTCCTCTGCCTCCTTGCACTTTGCCCCTACGTATTCCATCATTTCACTTATTGTCTGTCCGTCCATTTTCCTTTCCCACTGAACCTCCTGCAGGAAATTCCTCATGCCTGTGTAGTTCCCTCTTTTAAAATCTGGTTTGTCTCTTTCTGTACTGTTTTCCCTCTCCACCTGTAGCTCTACAATGTACTCAAAGCTCAGCACCATATGGTCGCTGGCTCCCAGGGGGCTCTCATGTGTTATGTCTTCAATATCTGAGCTGTTCAGGGTGAATACAAGGTCCAGTCTTGTGTGTGTGTGTGTGTGTGTGTGTGTGTGTGTGCGTGTGTGCGAAAGTGTAATTTTCATATAAAAATTATAGTTTCTTGTTTGGAAGAAGCTATGTGAGAAGGTTGCCCTGATGTTCACTTATAATTAACTCCTTTTATACTCCCTGTGTCAATATATCTCGGCTTTCACACTGTTTATCTTTGTCCGGTAATAAGGTTATCACTGGAAAACATTCGTTCATTCAATTTATGTTCACAGTGCTTCATATTCTATGTATGTTATCTTCTCCAAACACTGGGACGTTAACCACTAAATACTAACCTTTACGGCAGCAGCACCAGAGAACTGTTCACCACAGGTACAAACTTGGACGCTGGCCGCAGTAGACGGATGCTGGCTCCAAACTGTCGAAGGATGGATTACGCATGCTTTATATAGCAAATGTTTTGTAAAGGATGATATTCAGAGGGGTCAGTTTGGTAAGCAGTCTGCAAACGGTCATTTCCTAGTACATTCCAATACGAAGCAATCGCTGCCCTCCTGGCCCTTGGTGCATACCAAATCAACTAGAAGGAACTATATATACATCACTGGGACGAAATCTCTATTGCATTAACAATTTAACTGTAAGTTCGGGTTAGAAAGGTAATATTGCAAGCCGACAACTACAGGATTTCTTCATAGGCTTTATAGACAGGTTAAATACTAACTACAACAACAAGATACAAAGTGTTAAAACATAATACCGAATCAGAACCCTTTCAAATATCGCATAGAATGATCTCAATCCCCTACTCTTTGTGTTATGTAAATATACTCTTTAGAGATAAACGCAGGCTCTTACTGCAGGCAGATGACAGCATCTTCAGCGTCAGGTAAAAACTCTAAGAATATATATAACTTCCATCATCGTAACTGAAGTGATGTAGATGATGGCTGATAAAAAAATCCTTGCATCTCAAGTAAGCAGAAACTATACTATTTTGATAAAAATGTAACTGAGTAGAGTAGATCATTTTAAGACATTGATTAACAAGGAGCCTAATTTAGCAGAAACTTCAGCATGTTATATGAATTAATAGTTAACGTCATATTAAAAGAAAAACAGAAACCAAGTTGTTATTATTATTATTATTATTGGAATCAAAGAGAGCTTACCCGTCATGAATGTCAAGTTTACGTTCCTTTATATACAAGCACAGTGCTTATCAGCTTGTCATGAAGGATATCTGCTTATCATGGAACTCCAACAAAAACAATCTGGAAAATAGATTATAAAACACCCAACACAAGATGAAAAGATTTATCCTTTATGGGGATACGAGCGAACATGTAAGTTTGTAGTAGTAAGTAGTAGTAGGCTCGCCGCTGATGTCCCGGCCCAGGTCTTTTCCATATGATGTAATGCTAAAATAAGAAGATAGAATGAGACAGTTTAAGCTAAACCATGTATACAAACTTGTTAACTACTAGTCCACAATATCTTGCCTAAACATTTTGTATTTTTTTATGAACTAAAATTAGTACTGAACAAGGAGAAGTGAGCTTAACTTTGTAGTTGGTCTGGTCTCAATTTCCTTTTAAACAGAAATAGAAGACCGAAAAGGGTTTCGAGATCATATATAGGTCAGTGATTGTATAAATTAGTTTGCCTCAAAATGAAAAGAATTTAGTTACTGAAGCTGTAGAAAATAAAAAAAATAATATTTTGTATAGTTAACATAAGGATAACAGGGATCCAAGACAGTGTTTCAGATGCTCAATCGAAGCATTGATCTGATATATGTATATTATACTGTTCAAAATATGAAGACCAGTGCTTATGGTTGGTTAATGAGGCTTAATTAAAACCTATCGACTACACGACGGTCATTAAGTTTTCGTGTCACCTGTCAAGAATAAGTCTCTAAAATATGGATTTAAGTAAACTCTCATCACACATCCTTAAGTGTATATGTCATATTAGTTGTTATTTCTTGAGAGTGTTTTCATTTTTATAATTTTTATTAAATTTATTATAATTTTACATATCTGCATCAAATTCTGTTCTGAGGTTTGACAGTAAATATAACACGTTCCGAATATTAAATACGTACATAAGCTGGAGAGGAGTGGCGAGAGTGGACGTCCATACTAAATCCGCTGGTCAAGTAAAAGTATTCCTAACAAAAAGGAAATACTTTGACAGAAACGCATATTCTGCGAAATTATATTGAGAACATGAAGTGACTGGTCCCTCAGGTATTGTCCCAGAATGTTTTTCTAAGAATAACAAATCAACAAGGATATACATAAATAGTTACGACACCTTCAGTACTCAACATTCTCGTGCTGTATTATTCATGATGATTAATAATAAGTGATATGTGAATTTAAGTTCCGTTTGGTGTACTAGCTTCCACAAGCAGTATATATCATATTGTAACCACGAACGAGTGGTATTTTATCAATAACAACACTGCGACTAGCCGAGGGTTCGAACCCGTGTTGTTTTGGCCCGCCTCATGGTGAGCGAAAATCAGACACTGCAACATCATGGGAACTTGATACAAGGAATTCTTCAATACTTGTCCAACCATTGGACGAAGACCTACTTACACTAGTGGGTGATGCCACTGTGATCCCGCCTCCTCCTGCTTCCACTCACCTGACTACAGTATATAAGCCACTTCTCCGGCCATATGCTGTACTTTCTATAAGAGTGATGGCCTGAACACATTGATTCCAGACTGAGGGACTGATTACCTCAAACCTCTCCTCTCCTTACCCCTCTCTGCTTTGTATTGGACTGATGAAGCCACTGTGTGGCGAAACGTTTCCTTAATAAAGTTCCCACATGTTGCATAAGTGTCTCAATCTTCAACTTGTCGGTTTTCAAACCATTTATCACACAATTTAATTTAGCCTAATCCAACTAAATATATTTTAGATAATTTTACAATAATTTAAACAAACACAATGAAATATAAACAAACACACAATATAAACAAACACAATGAAATATATTTTTTTTCGTAGGGGTCAGATGACCAAAAGCTCCAACGGCGGGTCATCATCTGACTAAGACCCGCGTCAGGAAACACTTGTCCTGTTTCCTGACGAATCTTACCTAACCTATATATATATATAGGGAGGTACCACCTCTGGAACTGTGCTGGGGACACTCATCTTCAGAGAAAAGAATAAACTTACTTCAAGGAAAACTCAAGGTTCTCCCCAGAGCTGTTTGAATATTGTCTTCTCCTACCACCACCTATATTCTATGTTCTAAGTAGACTTTACTTAAAGACGAAATACATTGACAAAAATACAGTAGGGAGTAGAACAACATAGATAACATCTCAGAGCTATATCTCGAATACTTCGTCCGCCCAGTGATCCTTGGTTTTTATGATGAGTTTTTCACCCAGCTCTTTGAGGAACTTTAGAGCAACTTGCCCCATGCTCCAAGGGTCTCCGACCCTACTGAGATGAAGTTATAGCAAGGAGAAAGGTCTTCATATTTGCGGGTCTTCTGGGACTCCCTGTAGCTGGCGCCTCAACCCCTTTCAGCTTCATAGTATGGCAAGTAGGTGTCTGCCAATGTGGCGGCACAGGTGTAGTCCCAGGCAATCTGCTTACCATCCTTCCATGAGGACGCTTTTGACTTCCGTCAGACTTCTGCACTTGGGGTTCCCGTTCAGCTGGGCAACGGTCTGTGGCGAGGCTTCTCTTTATGATGTAGTTGAACTCATGACTAGCATACTTTCCTTCTGATGTGTGACACACGATACCATGAAGTCCGAATTCATCAGCTGTCGCCCTGCCGCAAATACACCTATGTTCAGTGAGTATGGGGGCGGCTAGGCGAAGAGCAACACCAATCGGAATGGCCTGTGGGTCGAGTCGAGTGCCCAGATAGGAATTGGGAACAGCTAGGAGACGAGCTTTGTTTTTTCCTGAAGCGTTGGTGAGAACTGTGTTGGCGATTTTTTCCATGATCGGTTTGTCCCAGTGGGACTGTTTGTGCTCTCTAGGAAGAGTTGGTCTACTGGAGGAGTTTGCAAGGGTGTCCCACCGCACGGCTGCTTCAATGAAACTGGGGTCTTGAGCTTCTACCGTACTTCTCAAGCGTTCGGGGGCAATCTCCTTGACTAGTCCACTGGAAACCAAACACGAGGACAGAAATGCAGGTAAAGCTACCTGCGTTACCTTGCGCACTCCTATACCTCCCAGTCGCACTGGGAGAGTTGCCTGATCCAATTGCTGATCTTCCAATGACAGATTCAGTGCCTTCTTAAAGAAGGCACTCAAGACTCAGGAGTGAGTCATTTTCGTTGAGTGTTGGGTTGTCAAAAGAGGGTGAGCACCTCAGGGAGGATTGTTAGCACTGTGTTTTCAAAAGCTGTAGGTCCTCTAGCAGGGACTCTTCAGTATCTGCCAGAGTGCCATCATCCAGGTACCAGATGTTGAGCTCGCTGCGCAGGCTGGAAGTTAGTTCTCTTACTGCCAAGCAGAAGAGAAGTGGAGTGAGTGGGTCACCCTGCTGAACACCCTCTGATGAAGGAATTTCATGTTTGCCAAACAAAAGAATTGAAAGTTTGCTGTAGCAAGCTAAAATGAAGGGAAAAAAAACCCAGAGGAACCGATCCCGAACGGTTGGCAAGACCACATTTCTAAAGTGAACTTTGACTACGGCCTTGTCTTCTGATGTCTCCCTGATGTAGACCCTTGCTGCATGAGCTGCTGCTTCACTGTCTTGAATATTTATAAAATGCGATTTTGGCTTAAATAACAACGTTCTTCTTGCCGAATAAGGCAAGCAAAATTTTGTGTATGCAATTATTTCGAAAAAATCATTGTGAACCTAAAGAAAAAATATATATTTCATTGTGTTTGCTTATTACTAAATTATTGTAAACTTATTTAAAATATATTTAGTTGGATTAGGCTAAATTAAATTACACTTGTTATAATAAGGTTAGGTAAGTTTTCTAATGTTCTTTTGGTAGAAAATTATTAAATTTTACTTTAAGATAAATAAAAAATATATATCTTTAAACGTATAAGAGAATTTTTAGAAAGGAATTGCTAATTGACCAGTTTTACTTATTCGGCACACGATATATATATATATATATATATATATATATATATATATATATATATATATATATATATATATATATATATATATATATATATATATCTATATATATATATACGTATATATGTATATATATTTAATTTTATTTATTTTTACACAAGTCGGCCGTCTCCCACCGAGGCAGGGTGACCCAAAAAGAAAGAAAATCCCCAAAAGGAAAATACTTTCATCATCATTCAACACTTTCACCACACTCATACATAATCACTGTCTTTGCAGAGGCGCTTAGATATGACAGCTGAGAATAGTCCCTCCCAGCTGTCACTATCCCAGACCCCTCCTTTAAAGTGCAGGCATTGTACTTCTTATTTCCAGGACTCAAGTCCAACTAAATCAATTAACTGGTTTCCCTGAATCCCTTCACAAAATGTTAACCTGCTCACACTCCAACAGCTCGTCAGAATCCACCAATGAGAGACCACCGCCACCTAACGCCACCACCTCTACAACGGACCAATCAGAGACCTCGCTGCTCGTCGAGACAGCCAACTCCCACCACTGAGAGGCCACCACTACCTTCCAACACCAACACTGCAACGGACCAATCAGCGACCTCGCCTTCCACCCCACTACTGCAACGGACCAATCAACAACCTCGCCTGCCTCTTCTAACGAGACTCCCTACCTATCTATGCCTGGTATTTGGTTCTACACCACGAAACAGTTTAACACCACCATGCCTGCCCAAGAACTCGCCCAGCGACTCCAGGACAGGACTGCTAAGTTCACCTGTGACGCTGCACACCCCTTCACCGTCGACGCAATATTCCACGTCCTTAATGATCCTGGAACAGACGCCATCCTCCCGTTTAAAGTGAGATATCTCTCAAGAACGAAGTTCAACTCTCTACAAAACGGAACAATACTTTAACAAACTTTCCACCAACAAATCACTGTGCAGATCATCCATGTCGCTGCCTTTTCGACCTTTCGTGCCTCTCTGCTGCCACCGCCCTCGACACCCCTCCCTGGGAGACTAGTACCGAAGACTTCATACATCTCCATCCATGCCTTCAGGACATCAGTACAACTTGCGTCAAAGTGGTTGGGCCACTTACCTTTATTACCCTCCTCTCCTCCACCCTCCCATCCTTTTCCAGTATTTCCATCCTTACCCTTCCTTCTTCCTTCCCCATCTTACCGAAGCTCAGTTCATATCACCAGTGCCATATATTTGTCTAGTTCTATTTTTTTATGTTTGTGATAACACGAATTCTAGTGTTTGGGGATGCTGCTTTTTGTGAATTGGAAAATGATGTTGAAACAGATATTTGTGGCGTGATGTTTTTGCAAATGCTGGCTTCAAATTTTTCATTACATTCATCAAAATAAAACCGGTACAGTAACAGTGATTTATGTAACAGTGATTGATGTAACAGTGATTGTTACATCATCCTGATTTTCTTTATCACACTCACTGCTGCTTTATGCTTTTAGCAACCCAGCTGCATTCTCTGAGTTCTTGAGCTGTTGAATTCCCTCCCGAGTTTCAGTTTTCATGTTTGTTTTACATGATTTATCCGTTGCTGAGTATCATGTTGTAGTAAGTGGTGATGCTGCATGCTCCAGGATGGCCATGACTTATGTTGCACAGAGGAGCTTGAATGAATCAGTCGATCTTCCTGAAGGCTACTCATAGATTTGCCAGACGAGCATTGACTGCAAATGTTACACAGTTGTGTTTCTCTTTCAGTGAGGTATACAGTCTCCGTCCTGCAACTCTGTACTCTATGTCTGGTCTTCGTGCCCCTTCTCCAATCGTCTTAAGAGTGCATTTGCTGTGGTTGAATTCAAGCATCCATTTACCTGACCAATCTATAAGTTTGTCCAGATTTATCTGCAACCTTTTCGTGTCCTCACTGGTTTTTATACTCCTTAGTATTAGAGCATCAGCAAAGAGAGATACATCTGCCTCAGTCCTGTCTTTCATGTCATTCACATATATCTGAAACAGTACTGGTCTCAGTACCGATCATTGCAGAACTCCGCTTGACACTTCCACATTTTGACATCTCTTCCCACACATTCCCTCTTTCTTTGATCCACAGGAATTCATTCCCTGTTATTCCTGTCTGCTCCTCCTCTTCCACCTGCAGGCGGAGGAGGAGAAGGTGCAGGTGGAGGAGAAGCAGGGGAAGGCGGAGGAGAAGCAGGGAAAGGTGGAGGAGCAGCAGCAGCAGCAGTAGAAGCAGAAACAGTATTAGGAGAATCATTAACAATAGCAGAAGCAGTGGTAGAAGCAGCAGCAGAAACAGTAGCTGAAGCAGTAGCAGAAGCAGTATCAGAAACAGTAGCAGTAGCAGGAACAGCAGCAGAAGCATTAGCAGAAGCAGTAGCAGCAGCAGCAGTAGCAGAAAAAAGTAGCAGAAGCAGTAGCAGAAGCACCAGCAGAAACAGTAGCAGAAACAGCAGCAAAAGCAGGAGCAGTAGCAGTAGCTGAAGCAGTAGCAGAAGCAGCAGCAGAAACCGCAGAAGCAGTAGCAGAAGCAGCAGCAGAAACCACAGAAGCAATAGCAGAAGCAGCAGCAGGAGCCCTAGTAGAAGCAGATGCAGTAACATAAGCAGAAACTGCAGCAGTAGCAGAAGCAGTAGCAGTAACAGAAGCAGAAACAGCAGCAGAAGCAGAAGCAGTAGCAGTAGCAGAAGCAGTAGCAGTAGCAGAAGCAGATGCAGTAACAGAAGCAGAAACAGCAGCAGTAACAGAAGAAGTAGCAGTAACAGTAGCAGAAGCAGAAGCAGTAGCAGAAGCAGTAGCAGTAGCAGAAGCAGTAGCAGAAACAGTAGCAGAAACAAAAGCAGTAGCATAAGCAGTAGCAAAAGCAGTAGCAGAAGCAGAAGCAGTAGAAGAAGCAGAAACAGTAGCAGAAGCAGTAGCAGAAGCAGTAGCAGTAGCAGAAGCAGAAGCAGTAGCAGAAGCAGAAGCAGTAGCAAAAGCAGTAGCAGAAGCAGTAGGAGAAGCAGTAGCAGAAGCAGTAGCAGTAGCAGAAGCAGCAGTAGCAGAAACCGACGCAACAACAGCACAGTAACAGTAACTTTAGCAACAGCAACATCGGAAGAATAGGAAAAAAGAAGAGTAAGGAAATGAAGAACGAGACGTAGAATAACAAGTAAAAAAAAAACGAGGAACAATAAAGATAAAAGGAAACAAGAGAGCAAAAATACAAAGAAATACGGAAGAATGTTATGTACCTCAAGTGTATGTTTTTTGTTGCTTTTATCTGGAGGAGTGAGGGAGGAGGATGATGTGGGGAAGTCCAGGAGGTGGGAAGGATGGTGGTGGGGGGATGGATGGTGGGGGAGGGAAGGTTGGTGGAGGAGGGAAGGTTGGTGGAGGAGGGAAGGTTGGTGGAGGAGGGAAGGTTGGTGGAGGAGGAAGGTTGGTGGAGGAGGGAAGGTTGGTGGAGGAGGGAAGGTTGGTGGAGGAGGGAAGGTTGGTGGAGGAGGGATGGATGGTGGAGGAGGAAGGTTGGTGGAGGAGGGAAGGTTGGTGGAGGAGGGAAGGTTGGTGGAGGAGGGAAGGTTGGTGGAGGAGGGAAGGTTGGTGGAGGAGGGAAGGTTGGTGGAGGAGGGAAGGTTGGTGGAGGAGGGAAGGTTGGTGGAGGAGGGATGGATGGTGGAGGAGGGAAGGTTGGTGGAGGAGGGAAGGTTGGTGGAGGAGGGAAGGTTGGTGGAGGAGGGAAGGTTGGTGGAGGAGGGATGGATGGTGGAGGAGGGAAGGTTGGTGGAGGAGGGAAGGTTGGTGGAGGAGGGAAGGTTGGTGGAGGAGGGAAGGTTGGTGGAGGAGGGAAGGTTGGTGGAGGAGGGAAGGTTGGTGGAGGAGGAAGGTTGGTGGAGGAGGAAGGTTGGTGGATGAGGAAGGTTGGTGGAGGAGGGATGGTTGGTGGAGGAGGGAAGGTTGGTGGAGGAGGGAAGGTTGGTGGAGGAGGGAAGGTTGGTGGAGGAGGGAAGGTTGGTGGAGGAGGGATGGATGGTGGAGGAGGGAAGGTTGGTGGAGGAGGGAAGGTTGGTGGAGGAGGGAAGGTTGGTGGAGGAGGGAAGGTTGGTGGAGGAGGGAAGGTTGGTGGAGGAGGGAAGGTTGGTGGAGGAGGGAAGGCAGCGGCGTCACCACGCTGCCTTACTCTAAGAAAACTTCTTTTCAATCCACCTATTGCTACTCTTGCAACGTTACATAGCCTCCTGATGACGCTATGTAAAAGATTTTGAGCTGAAGATTTCCACCCCTCGTGGCTTGTCTTGCATTGTTAAGATCGCCTATCTGTGATTTAATTGCATTACTTTGTATATTATTCTCGGCACATAGCAACATCTACTTAAGGTATCTTTCCATATTTCATCCTCAATCACTTAAGATACATCAACAGCTACTAAAGTTATTATCTCTTGTATATCACAGACTTTACCCTCCTTCCCTCAGGAATCAGTCACCAGGAGCTTACTACTTACTATATGTTTTATTACGCTGAAACAGTTTAAATATCCATTACTCTGGTAAAAATAGTTTGAGTTTATATCTATTAATAATTAATTTAAAAAGATGTTATATTTAATTAGGGTTTTTAAAGACGTATCTGTATAATAAACTTAGTTCCGTCTATCAATGATGGCGGAAAAAAACTACGCTAAAAACGTATGAGACAAACACGTGAGTATATAACCACGGGCCCAAGAGAGAACCAGTCAGATTGGTGACGCAAGCTGCAGTGTGAATACTGTCCTGTGCTTCACGGTGGTGACCATCACTACTGTGCATCACACACACACAGGTAAGCGTTATGAGTCTTGGATGTGATAAGTACAGTGTCTGCACGCTGGAAATGGGAAGTACAGTGCTTACACACTGAAGGTGGGAAGTACAGTACCTCCAGGCTGAAAGCTGGAAGGGAATGTTGAGGATTGAAGAGTGATTTAAATTTTGGTATCCGTGTAATATATATATATATATATATATATATATATATATATATATATATATATATATATATATATATATATATATATATATATATATATAGTCGTGCCGATTAGGTAAAACTGGTCAATTAGCAAGAACTCATCTAAAATTAAGTCCTTTCTAAAATTTTCTCTTATACGTTTAAAGATATATTTTTTCATTTATGTTAATGTAAGAATTTATAATTTTGTACCAAGATAAACTTTGAAAACCTACCTAACCTTATTACAACAAACGCAATTTAATTTAGCCTAACCCAACTAAATATATTTTAGATACGTTAACATTAATTTAATAATAAACAAACACAATGAAATATATTTTTTTCGTTATGTTCAGAATGATTTTGGCGAAATTATTGCATACACAAATTTTCACTTGTCTTATATGGCAAGGTGAGCGTTGCTATTTAAGCCAAAATCGCAAGTTTTACCTAATCGGCACGACATATATATAATATATATATATATGTCGTGCCGATTAGGTAAAACTGGTCAATTAGCAAGAACTCATCTAAAATTAAGTCCTTTCTAAAATTTTCTCTTATACGTTTAAAGATATATTTTTTTCATTTATGTTAATGTAAGAATTTATAATTTTGTACCAAGAGAAACTTTGAAAACCTACCTAACCTTATTACAACAAGCGCAATTTAATTTAGCCTAACCCAACTAAATATATTTTAGATACGTTAACATTAATTTAATAATAAACAAACACAATGAAATATAATTTTTTCGTTAGATTCAGAATGATTTTTGCGAAATTATTTCATACACAAATTTTCACTTGTCTTATATGGCAAGGTGAGCGTTGCTATTTAAGCCAAAATCGCAAGTTTTACCTAATCGGCACGACATATATATATACCTCGTAAGTGGTACCTCGAGTTACGAGCTAAATTCGTTCCAGACGGTTATTCAAGTGCCGATACCGAAGGAATTTTTCCCATAAGAAATAATGAAAATTAGATTAATCCATTTCAGACCCCCAAAATACTACACTTACAAAACACTCATTTATAAAGAACTAAAAATACACTTTCATAATTTATAGTTGAGCTATATATATAATAATATATATATATATATATATATATATATATATATATATATATATATATATATATATATATATATATATATATATATATATATATATATATATATATATATATATATATATATATATGTCTCAGTCGACAGCAGGATTCGATCCTGCACACACTGTATCAAAGTACACAGTACTTTCTCCACTCCACTCATTCTGATCCAAGATCTGGGATCTGGCTGAATGGAGCAGAGTGCAGGTTCGAATCCTGCTGTGGACTGAGAGATAATGTTCGCCCGGTGCAGGTGGTGGTTCCACTGTGCTTCGCCGGAGTAGTACTGTCCCTGGTCTTGTCCATGAAGTGACCCGGAGTATAGATTGTATTTCAGCAAGGTGGTCGTGGTGATGATGCAGGTGGCGGTAGTGTTACAAGTGGTGTTTCAGGTAGTGGTGAAGGTAATGGTGTTGAGGTTCGAATACTTGTACTCACTGCCCTTCACCACCACCACTGACCTCCCTCCCAGTTCTAAACCTTCATTGCACCAACACAAATCCAATATTTTCCACCGGTTTTACTCAAGCAACCTTTTATTTTTCCCCAAAATTGACAGAAATATAATTGTTGCAGAATTCCACGGCCAACACGCTGGTGTAGTGAGAATTGAGCTATCTCTAACGGTAGAGGCAGGACGAACCCTTTTAGTCACAGCTGTACCCATCAATGAGGAGTTGCACTGTGGGCGCGCCATGCCATTTAACCTACGTCAACCTTCCACCACCCCGTCTAGTGGCTACTTTATTTTTTACATCTAATTACATCTAATTTTGCGTGTTACGGGAAATTTCCAGGAGTGTAAATAGTTGGTTCATTTCCAGAGGGGAGCTAATTGTCTCCTTCAATTAGAGCTAGCTTTAACAGTAGAGTCGTTAGAAAGCAAAAGAGCCCAGTTTGATGCACACCAAATTTGATAGTGTAGCGTTGCAAACAGTAACGCCACTGATTGCATTGACTCACCGCAATAACCAAACATCATTTTTTCCCACCATATCAATTTTATCTCCAAGCTGAATACAAAATTATTGTTGGTAAACAGATGGTAGAAGCCAAAAGTGTCTTCAGATTTGAGCCAGCTTAATTACAAGAGTCAGCAAATTGGTTTTTGTGTTTAACGTTAACCCCATCTTTGGTGAAGTGAGGCCGATGAGAGGTTATTGTTTTTTGACATACGTTCTGTCTCAGTAATAATAATATATAATAATAATTATTATATTTATTATCATTATTAATAATAATATTATTATTATGTGGAGTGGTCCAGTGTTAGACAGCAGTTACTGGGCTGTACGGTGTTGAAGGCCTCGTCCTGTCTCTACCGATGGAGACACCTCGATTCTTACTACACCAGCGTGTTGGACGTGGAACTCTGCAACTCTTTTATTTCTGTCAGTTTTCCCAAGAAATGAAAGGTTACTTGGGTAAAAATGGTGGAAAATATTGGGTCAGTGTTGGGACAATGAAGGTTCAGAGCTGAGGGAAGTCAGTGGTGGTGGTGGGCATTGAATGTGGGCGTGCAGGCGAACCATCACCACCACTACCTCCTCCGCCAGCACCACCACCAGCACACCATCGCCAACAGCAGCACACCACCTAGAGCACCATTACCAGTACCACCACAGCACCACCACCGCTACCACAAGCACCATAACCACCACGACCACCACCACCAGTATCACAACCACCATGTACAATTACACACACACACACACACTGTACTGTTTTTGGTATATGTGAATGACATAACGGAAGGGATAGACTCAGAAGTGTCCCTGTTTGCAGATGATGTGAAGTTAATGAGAAGAATTAAATCAGTCGAGGATCAGGCAGGACTACAAAGAGACCTGGACAGGCTACAAGCCTGGTCCAGTAACTGGCTCCTTGAATTTAACCCTGCCAAATGTAAAGTCATGAAGATCGGGGAAGGGCAAAGAAGACCGCAGACAGAGTATAGTCTAGGTGGCCAAAGACTGCAAATCTCACTCAAGGAAAAAGATCTTGGGGTGAGTATAATACCGAGCACATCTCCTGAGGCACACATCAATCAGATAACTGCTGCAGCATACGGGCGGCTGGCAAACCTAAGAATAGCGTTCCAATACCTTACTAAGGAATCGTTCAAGACTCTGTACACCATATACGTCAGGCCCATACTGGAGTATGCAGCACCAGTTTGGAACCCACACCTGGTCAAGCACGTCAAGAAATTAGAGAAAGTGCAAAGGTTTGCAACAAGACTACTCCCAGAGCTAAGGGGATTGTCCTACGAAGAAAGGTTAAGGGAAATCGGCCTGACGACACTAGAGGACAGGAGGGTTAGGGGAGACATGATAACGACATATAAAATACTGCGAGGAATAGATAAGGTGGACAGAGACAGGATGTTCCAGAGAGGGACACAGAAACAAGGGGTCACAATTGGAAGTTGAAGACTCCTATGAGTCAAAGGGATGTTAGGAAGTATTTCTTCAGTCATAGAGTTGTCAGGAAGTGGAATAGTCTGGAAAGTGACGTAGTGGAGGCAGGAACCATACATAGTTTTAAGACGAGGTTTGACAAAGCTCATGGAGCAGAGAGAGAGGACCTAGTAGCAATCAGTGAAGAGGCGGGGCCAGGAGCTATGAATCGACCCCTGCAACCACAAATAGGTGAGTACAAATAGGTGAGTACACACACAAACAGCCAGCATTCAAACTCATCATTGATAATAATAATAATAATAATAATAATAATAATATATGAACTGAGCACATCGACTCCAGGCTGAGGGCCTGATCACCTCAAACTCCTCTTCTTACACTGTTCTTCTCTGATTTGGACTGAAGAAGCCACTGACTGTCGAAACGTTTCGTCAATAAAGCTTCCCAAATATTGCACAAGTGTCTCATTCATCAACTTGTCGGTTTTCTTAACCATTTACACCACAATAACGAGTGGATTCGACCAGAGTTAAGGAAAGTCTGCCTCCTCAGACAGGCAGACAGGTATGACGTCACCTTTACTGGGGACGCATACTCTCACCTGATTAATAATGATAATAATAATCTTTATTTCTACAAGTACATGTACAACGTATACAGACCTACCTGACATTAATGACATACTACTATATAGAAAGCCCCTTGTTATGCAGAGCATTTATAGCAAATTAGGTTAGTTTTGTCCCCAGGATGCGACCCACACTAATAAGCTAACTCCCGGGTACATATTTATTGCTAGGTGTACAGGGACAGCAGGTGTCTTAAGGAAGCATGTCCTGTTTCCACCCGTACCGGGTGTCGAACCACGGACCTCAATGTGTGAGCCGAGTGCGCCAACAACCGAACTACTGGATTGTTTGGTTAATCTGGACAATAAATACAGCAGTGGCGTCCCAGAACTACTACGCTGTGCAATGCAAGTTCGCTGGTCGAGAGGACATGCTAATGGTAATGTGACGAACGTCGAATAAAGTGCAACATACTCAACTCACGCCACAGTGTCTGTAACACATAAAGTGACATAGATTAGTTTACATAGTGTAGGGTTATCGAGGTGGTCAGTTTGTAGTGGTGGAAGAACCTCGAGAAAACCACCAATCTGTGAGAAATAATCTGGTAAATTCTTGCTGACAATATAAAAACAGTGTCTTGTATGGCCGGGTCACCATTTGGAGAAGACCCGGGCCGGACGTACCGGCGAACCTACTACAATACAATACAAGTGTCTTGTATGTCATATTACATATAAATAAGAAGAAATTTTAAAAATATATAAATCATATATACAACATTTGTTGTGTTAGGTAAAAGGACACGAGTGCAACTAATGCGACAAAGCTCCTGGAGAGCGAAACGTTATCATAATAAAATGTCGCATTAGCTGCACTTGTGTCCTTTTACGTAACATATTTTCGGTAATTTTACCAACATTATTACAACTTTTGTTGTATTTAACGGCTTTGTTTGCCTTAAAAGTATATATAGTATATACGTTCAGCAGTCCAAAAGATACATGTATCTGAAGAAATTGGCGGCCATTTTGAAAAATGGCCGTGCTAGTCAGGAAGGGGGGATGCTGACATGTATAAACAACCAACATTAAATAGTAAGGTCCACTTAACCTATGTGCCAAGTTTCATGCTTTTAACCCAAAAGGCACGATTTTTAGCAAATCATTAACTACCCCGCTGGAAGTTCTGGCTCCTGGACAAAATGAGGGTGTATACATGTGTGCCTGTGATGGATGGTGTGTTATGCCCAGTCAGCTGATTATTATGTATAACACAACCCACATACACCTTTATTAATGTAAGCAAAAATGGTTGGGCCACTTACCTTTGTAACCTGTCTCCTCACCCCCCATCTACCCCTCTCACACTCTGTCCTTACCCAAGCTTACCAGAGCTCTGGTCAAAGCTTCTCTTCGACCACATGAGGGTTTTGATCTTAATTAAGTTCCTGGGGCTCTTAGGCATCCTTGAGGATAACTTTCCACTGGTCCATCTGACTGATTGCAGATTTACCCAGTGTTTGAGTTGTTTTGAGTTCTAACTTTTAGGCAGTACAAGAATGCTGATGTACAGCTCCTGGTTTATTTAGGACTTGAGAACATTTTTACAATGCTTCACCTGATTAGTGGCAAATTTACTTGGTACATGACTGGTAGTGGTTTCCAGATGGTAGACCCTATAAGGATGTTGATCTGTATTATTATTATTATTATTCTATTATGCTATTATTATATTATTATTTTTATTATATTATTATTAATAATATCCCTTAGGGATGAACATGGCTCCTGGGTCTTTTAGGGACCTATTGGGGAATCTGTTAACAATATTTCATACATCTAAGTCTCAGATTCTCACAGTTTTTGACTTGTTAAGTTCCAGCTCCTGGGCTTCTTTAGGATGCTGAGCAATAGCTCCGTGGTCTCTTTGGGACTCTTAAAGATATATTTACAATGTTTTATGTGAATGATAAATGTTGGTTGTTTGAGAGGGTCAACTTCAGGTTCCTGTGCCTATTGGTGGTGATGCACTGTTCCTGGCTACCTTTGGTGTGCTGAGTCATAGCGCAATGTTGTTTTGAGACGATTGAGCTGCAACACCTGTTCCTCTTATGGGTTTCTGAGGAATAGCTGCTATGCACGTTGCTTATATAGAATATGGGGGGCTGGTGTTCCCTCTTTGATCACTGAGGTAAAGGGAGCTGTAGTAATGGATTAAAGAGGATACCTCTAGCGGATCACCAGAAGTACTCAGGGCAGAAGTTATGGCAGAAAGAAAATGGATAGGGGAGAGAGATAATGTTAAAAATTGTAAAAGAAGAATTAACAATCTGTGAAACAAGTCAATTATTTATAGGTAATTATCACTTTAGGAAGGAAACTTCAGAGGATTTTTCGATCCATCTTAGAGTATTATCAAGTTACAAAGGAGCGAGTAAATGGGAGAAAAACCAGCCGACCAGACTATAAACAAAGGTAGGGGAGAAAGTTTGAAGAATGGTCGTAAGTCAAAAATACCAGAATATAAGTCAGGAGGTAAGTACTACTACTAGTACTAGTAGTAGTCGTTGTTGTAGCAGTTGCAACTGTAATAATAATAATAATAATAATAATAATAATAATAATAATAATAATAATAATAATAATAATAATAATAATAAAAATAATAATAATAATAAATAACAAAAAGGCACAATACCGTGACTGGAACAATACACAAATAGCCCGCACATTTACAAAGTGACTTTGTAAATGGTCCAAGTCGGACCGAAACGTCGTCGTAAGCACCTCTCTTCTATGTGCGGGTTATTTGTGTAATAATAATAATAATAATAATAATAATAATAATAATTGTTATTAGTAGTAGTTGTAGTAGTAAATTAACTGAGATGACAAATTATAGCTCAGTTTTTCCAGCCTCGGAACTGTAATTTTTGTCCTACAGAAGCATTTAAGTTCTTAAGAGAAAAGCTGCATTAAAGGTGAGACCATCAGAGAGAGCTAGCAGAGTAAATATCTAAAATGGAGTTGGCGTACTTGATTATATATTAATGAGAAAGCTCTTAACCCCTTAAAGGTCATATGACCGAATGGGGAGTGGAAGTGATTGGTTGGGGGAGTAATCAGGTTTGACCTGAGGAAGGAATCCAATTCCTTGGATCAAGAGCTCATCAGTAGCAAAGCAGGCAGAAGTAGTGTACTTGGAGTCTACCTGGAAGAGTGTTCCGAGGATCAACGCGCTTGTGGTCTGCTCTCAGACCATCTCCTTTAAGAAAGGGCCCGATACTGGATGTGGTTTTAGCTCTCGATTTTGCATATGAGGAAAAACTATTTAGGACTTTCTCTTAATTTCATTTATGGCTTTTAGTTTCCTCTTCCTCTCATGGGCCTTGTATAATGTATTTAGAGCGCATTGCTTTCCATTTCCCTTGCTAGTGTTTCTTTTCGTACTTTAGAAAGTCTGCAATAATTGCAGGTTCTGCAGTTCTCCGTCTTCGTCTGTTGAGGGCGCACCTCTTTCTAACATGCATCTCCTTTATTAATGGTACGTGTCTGGAGCAGACTTCTCCACATACTCTTTTTAAATCCATGTTGGTCATAATTTCTTCTCAGCATATTTCATCAAGCTCATGATTTATTTGCTCCCCGTTAAAGTTTTGATTGTTGAAATTGAATTTGTAGAATAAGTCTTCGTGGCTGGTTGTAAATTGCTGCTGAAGACTAGTGAGTGTGTATGTAAACTTGAATTTCGATTAGGTTGTGGGTTAAATTAGTTGTTTTTGACACCATTATATTCTGTACCATATCCCCATTTTTTAATGTCAGAGGGTATTTATTTTTTTGTCTAATCGGTTTTGACTATCTGCTGGCCTAAGGCGAATTTACTTAACTCTTTATAGTTCGACTGTGTGAGACTATTCATCTGAATTGGCTCTTGGAATTTTTTCTGCTATTATAATCTCTCGTAAATTTTAATCACAAGAATCACGATATTTGAGGCTGTGTTTGAAAGACTTACAAGACATTATTCGATTTTCAATATTTAGTCTTTGAGCAGCTGGGAAGTTGTATCTTGGTGGCTTATAGGTTAAATACAATAACTACATTCTGATGTTTAATTATTACTGTCTAAACTTCACAACATCAGTGCAAATGAGCTACTCTTTGACGTACAGACCAACCCCTTTTGTTGTCTTGTCTTTTCTGGCCCTATTGAGCATATTCTACCCTGGGATCCATATTTCACTGTTAAAACAATGTTTTACTCGCGTTTTTGTGAAAGCCACAAACATTGCATTTGATTCAGTGAGGAGTTCGCTAATAAATGGCATTTTGTTGTTACTTGCTTTAAGAGCTTATATGTTTCAGAATTTAAATGATGTTATATTATTCGATGTTGTGCTCGGAGGCTTTTATGTTGAGGTGTGAAAAAAAATCTGATTTAGAACGTGTGATCTCAATAATTTTTAAAATATAATTTTTTTTTAGAAATTATCTCTTAAATTTCTCTTATGCTTGAACAGGAATGTTAGTGGCTTTCTTTGTGCTTAACAGTATTTTACTACATGTAAACTACACATTGTATACTATGCAAAGAAATTATTTTTTTAATTTGAATTTGAGGTTTACATAGTTTCCAACTTGAATTTTCAATATGTTATAAATAAATTATTTTCTTTAGCCCTTTGTTAAATATTATTACTATTAGTCGAAGCTTTTTGTGAATTTTTAAAGCGAGAATTTTGCTGCGATTATTTTTATTTTGAGGAACACCTTCTTTTAATATTCTTTTAAATTTTCACAAATAACATATATCAACATTACATTGTCATTTAAGGTGTGTTTTAACGATATGTGCCAACCAAGATGTTTTAAATTCTCTACTCCATAAAATGGAAAAATATTTTTTTTTTTATTTTCACTTTTAAATTAATTTACATACAATTTTCATATTTTGTCACTAAACTAGGGTAATTTTTTTTAATCACGCTTTCTTAAAGAGATTTTCTCTCTTCACAAGCCACCCATGTACTTAGTAATAAACTGGATAAAAAGTTGCAGATTTTAGTGTTGAGGTTGCTGTTTTACTTGTTATTTTACAAAGCACTACTATTTTATCTTCTAGGACACACTGAGTGTGATGGCTGGCTACCTTATCTTCCAGGACACACTGTGTGATTACTATCTACCTGACCTGGTTACTTTATCTTCCAGGACACACTGTGTGATTACTATCTACCTGACCTGGTTACTTTATCTTCCAGGACACACTGTGTGATTACTATCTACCTGACCTGGTTACTTTATCTTCCAGGACACACTTGAGTGTAATGGGCGGCTACCTGACCTGGTTACTTTATCTTCCAGGACACACTGAGTGTAATGGCTGGCTACCTGACCTGGTTACTTTATCTTCCAGGACACACTGAGTGTAATGGCTAGCTACCTGACCTGGTTGACGTGGGCGCTACTGCTGGTGGCTCTCTGCTCCCTCCCTACTCCTGCTCATGCTCGTAGGTATTCACAGTTATTTCTGTTTATGTAGTCAAAATATATTGGCTTACTACATAAATGTTATTAATAATATGATTATTATTAATATTATAGGTTGTTTAAAGCCTATCGATTACACGGCGTTCATTAAGTTCTACATATCCTGTCCACCTTTCTTTAAGAATTCTTTAATCCCTAAAATTAGGATTAAATTCTTTTCATTTAAACACTGAGAGATACAAACCTTACAGAGTATACCGAATAATATCCTATGATAATAAAAATAACGATACAATTAATATCAATAACAATAATAAAATTATAATATTAAAATTAAATAGTAATAATAATAATAATTATATTAATAATAATAATAATAATCGTCGTGCCTCCCATGAAATTATCCTTTATACCTACTAATCCTTTCCTTCATTTGTTTCAAGGGGATTGAGTTCCATCTTCTATGGCACTTAACTCTCTGAGGGAGATGGGCTCCAGCTTCTGGCCCCATTAGCATCCAAGCTACGTATAAAACGTCCAGAGCAGGTTGAATTTAACTGCAATGATTACTTTTTATTTTTCGTTCTAATAATTATGTTTATTTTTTAAGGTCAGCCAACGGCCGCAGCTTCTCTCAGAATGTGAAATAAGCTGCGGCCGGTTACAGACCTGCGCTACTCTGAGAAAATTTCCTCTGCTTCAGTTGCTAAATATATATATATATATATATATATATATAATATATATATATATATATATATATATATATATATATATATATATATATATATATATATATATATATATATATATATATATATATATATATATATATATATATATATATATATATATATATATATATATATATATATATAGTATGTCGTGCCGATTAGGTAAAACTTGGGATTTTGGCTTAAATAGCAACGCTCACCTTCCCATATAAGACAAGTGAAAATTTGTGTATGCAATAATTTCCAAAATCATTCTGAACATAACGAAAAAAATATATTTCATTGTGTTTGTTTATTATTAAATTAATGTTAACGTATCTAAAATATATTTAGTTGGGTTAGGCTAAATTAAATTGCGCTTGTTGTAATAAGGTTAGGTAGGTTTTCAAAGTTTCTCTTGGTACAAAATTATAAATTCTTACATTAACATAAATGAAAAAAATATATCTTTAAACGTATAAGAGAAAATTTTAGAAAGGACTTAATTTTAGATGAGTTCTTGCTAATTGACCAGTTTTACCTAATCGGCACGACATATATATGTCGTGCCGATTAGGTAAAACTGGTCAATTAGCAAGAACTCATCTAAAATTAAGTCCTTTCTAAAATTTTCTCTTATACGTTTAAAGATATATTTTTTTCATTTATGTTAATGTAAAAATTTATAATTTTGTACCAAGAGAAACTTTGAAACCTACCTAACCTTATTATAACAAGCGCAATTTAATTAGCCTAACCAACTAAATATATTTTAGATACGTTAACAATAATTTAATAATAAGCAAACACTATGAAATATATTTTTCTTTAGGTTCAGAATGATTTTGCGAAATATTGCATACACAAATTTTCGCTTGTCTTATATGGCAAGAAGAGCGTTGCTATTTAAGCCAAAATCGCAAGTTTTACTAATCGCTATATATATATATATATATATATATATATATATATATATATATATATATATATATATATATATATATATAATAATATATATATATATATATATATATATATATATATATATATATATATACAGTGGAACCCCGGTTAACGAAAAATTCATTGCAGAAGCCTGCTCGTGCCATTACCGAACGAATTTACTTCCTTAAGAAAAATGTCATTTAGGTTAGTCTATTTCAGACCCCAAAAATACACTTCCACAAGAACTTACAATATTATACTTACATAATTGCACGATTTCCGGGGTGTTCGTTAACCGGGGTTCCACTGTATATATATATATATATATATATATATATATATATATATATATATATATATATATATATATATATATATATATATATATATATATATATATATATATCTAATAACACTTCGGCTGTCTCTCCAAGGCAGGGTGGCCAGAAAAGAAAAGCTTTCATCATCATTCTCTCCATCACTGTCTTGCCAGAGGCATGCTTACACTAGTTATAAAACTGCAACATTAACACCTCTCCGCAGGTTTCCCTGAATCCCTTCATAAATGTTACCTTGCTCACACTCAACAGCACATCGTCCTGAAAAACATTCGCTCCTGTCAAACACGCTCACGCATGCTTGCTGAAGTCCAAGCCCCTCACACACAAAACCTCCTTTACCCCCTTCTCTCCAACCTTTCCTAGGCCGACCCCTTCTCTGCCTTCCCTCCACTACAGATTTATACACTCGAAGTCATTTTATTTTGTTCCAGCCTCTCTACATATCCGAACCACCTAACAACCCCTCCTCAGCTCTCTGGATAAGTTTTTTTAATCCCACACCTCCTCCTAATTTTCAAAGTACAATTTATCTGCATTATATTCACACCACACATTTCCCTCATCCCTATAGGAAGGTATCCCTCTGGAACTGTCCTGGGGACCCTCATCCTCAGTGGAAAGAATAAACTTGCTTCAGGGAAAACTCAAGGTTCTACCTGAAGCTGTTTGAAAATTGTTTTCTCCTACCACCCTCTATATTTTATATAGATTTTATTTAAAGACAAAATACATTGACAAAGATCCAATAGGGAGAACAACATAGATAACATCTCAGAGCTACATCTAGAATACTTCGTCGAGCTCCCTGGAGGTGGGCCGCGTGCCAAGAATGCTGCAGGCATTTCCTCTCTGGCTGCCCTGTGGTCCTTGGTTTCTATGATGAGTTTTTCACCCAGCTCTTTGAGGAACTTTAGAGCACACTTGCGCCATACTCCAAGGGTCTCCGACCCTATTGGAATGAAGTTATAGCAAGGGGGAAGGCCTTCATATTTGCGGGTCTTCTGAGTCTCCCTGTGGCTGGCAGCTCCACCCCCTTCAGCTACCGAGTATAGGAAGTAGGTGTCTGCCATTGTGGCGGCACAGATGTAATCCCAAGCAATCTGCTTACCATCCTTCCAGGGTAGCACAGTGGCTCCATCAGGATGCTTTTGACTTCCGTCAGACCTCTGCATTTGGGGTTCCCGCTGGGCTGGGCAACGGGCTGTGGCGAGGCTTCTCTTTATGATGTCATTGTCCTACTCATGTCTAGCATACTTCCCTTCTGATGTGTGACACACGAGACCATGAAGTCCGAATTAATAAGCCGTCGCCCAGCCGCAAATACACCTATGTTCGGTGAGGATGGGGGCGGCTAGGCAAAGAGTAACACCAATCCGTATGGCCTGTGGGTCGAGTCGAGTGCCCAGGAAGGAATTGGGAACAGCTAGAAGGAAATTTCCTGAGTGTGGTGCCTTCTCTGCTAGGAGACGAGCTTTATTCTTTCCTGAAGCGCTGGTGAGCATTGTGTTGGCGATTTTTTCAATGATTGGCTTGTCCCAGTGGGACTGTTTGTGCTCTTATGGAGGAGCTGGTCTACTGCAGGAGTCTGCAAGGACGTCCCACCATATGGCTGCTTCAGTGAACCTGGGGTCCTGAGCTCCTACCACGTCTCTCAAACGTTCGGGGACAATCTTCTTGACTAATCCACTTTAAGCGAAACACGAAGACAGAAATGCAGGTAAAGCTACCTGCCTTGCTTTGCGCACCCCTGTACCTCCCAGTCGCACTGGGAGGGTTGCCTGATCCCATTGCTGATCTTCTAGTGACAGATTCAGTGCCTTCTTATAGGTTGATCTCAGGAGTGAGTCATATTCGTTGAGTGTGGAGTTATCAAAAGAGGGTGCGCACCTCAGGATCTAAGTGAGTCTTGGCAGAGTAAGACACCTTGTGAGGAGATACACGGCATCATGGGCATCAAGATCACTTATTCTCTCCTCCATTCTCTTAAGGTCATTCAGTTTGTCCTTGAGGACTGAGTCGATGGCCTGGTGACCCAGCGGATGGAGTGGTAGTAGAAACTTCAGGGAGGATTGTTCGCAAGGCATTGATTATTTCCTGGTTTATTGTGATGATTTCCCTGTGTCTTCACCAGTTGTAGGTCCTCTAACAGGGACTCTTCAGTGCCAGCCAGAGTGCCATCATCCAGGTACCAGATGTTGAGCTCTCTGCATAGGCTGGAAGTTAATTCTCTTACTGCCAAACAGAAGAGAAGTGGAGCGAGTGGATCACCCTGCTGAACGCTTTCTGATGAGGGAATTTCATGCTCACCAAACAAAAGAATTGAGGGTTTGCTATAGCCAGCTGAAATGAAGGAAAAAGACTCAGGAACCGATCCCAAACGGCCGGCAAGACCACAACTCTCTTCACCATATTTAAGGCATTTCTAAAATCAAGTTTGACTACGGTCTTGTCTTCTGGTAGGTCCCTGATGTAGGCCCTTGCCACATGAGCTGTGGCTTCACTGCCTTTAGAGACCCCAAAGCCCATTTGGTGTAGCTGGAGTAAACTAGCAGCTTCTTGGCGAATGTTTCTTACTGCTGCTTTGGCAACGAGACAGCGAAGAGTGTTACCAATAGCAATGGGTCTGATTCCCCCATCCTTCTTCAAAGCGCATAATGAGGCTCCAAAAGAGAAAGGTTTAATATCTTCTGGGATTCGTCCAGCCAGGCAGTTGCTGACGAAAGTTGTTAACTCGGTGAGAAGAATTGATGCAGATGCACCGAGTACTGGATTTACCATCTCTTTGAGGTGTTGTGGTCGAATTCCAGTGTAACCTCCTGCAGATCCTGCTGGAAATGACGCTACCGCCTTATAGACTTCTGATTCTGGCAAAATTAACTGTTCAGTGATGGGGTCTTCCTCAGGGTTGTTGTTGACGACTATATTGTTCCTTGTTGGGTGCTTGTCTCTTAGTGCTTGGGCTGTGGTCTCATCTTTGGGAGCTACAGTGTCGTCACTTGTAATTATTCAGATTGCTCCCACAGTGTTACCCTCTTCGACTTTTTTGCTAACCTGTGCGCAGATTTTCTCATTTTCAGTGGAATTTTTCTTGGGTCTACCTCTTGATTCCTGCGATGATGGGGCAGAGGGACACAATTATCTGTTCTTGGGTAGTTGCTCACTGCCTTGATGACTGATGTGGTTAGCAGTTTGCCTCATCTTTCAGGAACTGCAAGACAGACATTGCTGAACAGGAGTAGGTTGCGCCATGCTTTAATGGTGCCTCGGGCTTCTAAGTTGGTGGAACCTCCATTCACCTGCTTAAGGTCTGTGAATTTCCCTGCTACATATGGGCGAGCCGCTTTAGGAATGTGAGATAGGGTACTGCTAGCAGTGGATTTGAATACCAACAGGTTTTTGCAAGTGAGGAGGTTGCCATTGGAATTGTCATCTGCCTGTGGAGGCCCCTCTGCTGGGGGCCTATGTGATTGTGTGCACGAATAAGGCCGGTCCTGTTGCGTGTTCGAAACTCTCCATACACCTGGCATGTGCCTCTTTTTTGTCATGTGTGTGTACATCTGTCAGGTGTACACACATGACAGGTGCAATATTGGGTACAATGTTTCCCTGGCTTTGTGGCTGGCTGGCTGCATCATCTGCCATACCTCAAACTGTGTGGTTAGCCCTGGCTGAAGGAAAAATGGCACATGGCACATACCATATGTGGTGGTGGTGGCGAGGGAGATGGGTCTCCCTGTCCCTCTCATGGGCGGTGGGGGAGAGTGAGGAGGGGAGGCAGGCAGGCCTGATGGAGTTGTGCACTCACTGTCTCCCACGACACGTCGTCACTATATTCAAATTCAAATTCTATATTTCTAGTAATATACAATGTGGGGTGTACTTATACGTATTATTATACATTTTATGAAGTAGATATTACAAGATGGCCAATAATATATTCCAAGGTATGCCTAGGCTTTTCAGGCAGTCTTATGATAGGTCTTACTCAATAGTGACACAATGATTATACTGATAGTAAGGTTAGGTAATTGTAGTGATTAACTAGGTTTACAAAATTGAGGGACTGAAATTCAAACATTTAAGAATTTAACAATTAGTTTAAGAATTTAACAATTAGTTTATATATTAATGGTAAAGGTGATGTATTGGCATAATACCGTTTCTATATTGGAGTGTCTTAGGTAAACTTATGACTAGCTTAAGAATTATGAAGCAATAGTTGTATAAGAATTTTGGTTAGTCATGTGCAAATTAAGGGGAATCACAGATATCAATAAGTGTATTTTGCTGTGGATATGTGCAAGATAAAGTAGTTTTCATGTGGTTAGATACCGGTTGGGTGCGTAAGTGAGATAAGATGTTTTTTAAAGGTGCTTTTGAAAATGGAGGTTGTGTCTGCAGTTCTAGAGTTTTCAGGCAGGGAGTTCTAGATTTTAGGCCCTTTTATGTGCATTGAATTTTTGTATAGATTTAGTCGGACACGGCGAATGTCATAGAGATGTTTATGTCTGGTACTATGCTTTGTGTACAGCCCCCCCACTATAAACGACAGACCACTATACACTACACATGCTATGGGCATGCTAAGCACATACTATGCACTATACACTGTACACACACGGTGAACAAACACTCCATTATCGTAACAAGAGCACATGGTGTATGCGCACAGTTTTACCCCTCAACCTCCACCTCCTCCTCCTCCATGTGACCTCACCTCACCGAGCTCTCCTACCCATAGGTGACCCTTATGTTTCCTCACTGACTTCACATACACAAGAACACAAGAAAGGAGGAACACTGCAGCAGGCCCGCTGGCCCATACTAGGCAGGTCCTTCACATTCCATCCCACCAACAGAACATTTGTTCAACCCAATCTTCAATGCTACCCAAGAAACAAACCTTGACAACTCTATTCACTCATGTGCAATTCCCACTCAAATCCAACCCCTCTCAATCATGAATTTATCCAACCTAAATTTGAAACTACCCAAGGTCCTAGCTTCAATAACCCTACTAGGCAGACTATTCCACTCATCAACTACCCTATTTCCAAACCAATACTTTCCTATATCCTTTCTAAATCTAAACTTATCCAACTTGAATCCATTATTTCGGGTTCTCTCTTGGAGAGATATCCTCAAGACCTTATTTATATCCCCTTCGTTAATGCCCATTTTCCACTTGTATACTTCGATCATGTCTCCCCTCATTCTTCGTCTTACAAGTGAATGTAATTTAAGGGTCTTCAATCTTTCTTCATACGGAAGATTTCTAATGCTATGTATTAATTTAGTCATTCTACGCTGAATGTTTTCTAACGAATTAATATCCATTCTGTAATATGGAGACCAGAACTGAGCTGCTTAATCTAGGTGAGGCCTTACTAACGATGTATAAAGCTGTAATATAACCTCTGGACTTCTGTTGCTTACACTCCTTGATATAAATCCCAGTAATCTGTTAGCCTTATTACATACGCTTAGGCATTGCTGTCTTGGTTTAAGGTTGCTGCTTACCATAACCCCCAAGTCCTTTTCGCTTAGGCATTGCTGTCTTGGTTTAAGGTTGCTGCTTACCATAACCCCCAAGTCCTTTTCGCAATCTGTATGGTTAAGTTCTACGCCATTCAACTTATAAGTGCTTGGGTTATGGACACTCCCGAGCTTCAGAACCTTGCATTTATCTACATTGAACTGCATCTGCCACTTTTCTGACCACGAATTGAGTTTGTCTAAATCTTCCTGAAGTTCTATGACATCTACGTTTGAATCAATTATCCTACCTATCTTCGTGTCGTCGGCGAATTTGCTCATATCACTAGTAATTCCCTCGTCAAGGTCATTGATATATATTATAAATAACAATGGGCCTAAGACTGATCCCTGTGGAACACCACTTGTTACAAGTCCCCATTCGGATTTAACCCCATTTATGCACACTCTCTGCTTCCTATTGGTGAGCCATGACTCGATCCATGACAGCACTTTTCCCCCAATTCCATGAGCTGCCACTTTCCTTAACAGTCTCTGGTGCGGTACTCTATCAAAAGCCTTACTAAAGTCTAAATAAACAATATCGAATTCCTTATCGTGATCAACAGCCTCAAAAGCTTTACTGAAGAAAGTTAATAAATTAGTTAGGCAGGAACGGCCCCTCGTGAATCCATGCTGAGTATCGTTAATCAAATTATGTTTATCCAGATGGTTTCTTATAGTATCAGCTATAATTGACTCTAGTAATTTGCCTACAATTGAGGTCAGGCTTATTGGGCGGTAATTTGACGGTAGTGACTTGTCCCCTGCTTTAAAAATAGGAATTACATTAGCCATCTTCCACATATCAGACACTACACCTGTTTGAAGAGATAAATTAAAAATGTTACTTAATGGTTCACAGAGTTCCATTTTGCATTCCTTAAGAACCCTTGCAAAAAGCTCATCAGGACCCGGCGATTTATTTTGTTTCAGTCAGTCTACTTGTTTCATAACCATTTCACTAGTGACTGTGATATTACATAATTTATCTTCTTCAGGGACACTATAAAAATTAATTACTGGGATATTATTAGTGTCTTCCTGTGTGAAAACTGAGAGAAAATAATTATTAAAAATAGAGCACATATCATTCTCCTTGTCAGTAAGATGCCCAGAGTTATTTTTAAGGGGACCTATCTTATCCCTAACTTTTGTTCTATAAACCTGGAAAAAACTTTTTGGGTTAGTTTTTGAATCCCTAGCAACTTTAATTTCATAATCCCGTTTAGCTTTTCTTATCCCCTTTTTAACGTCCCTCTTAATGTCAGTATACTGATTTATAAGATAACCCTCACCTCTTTTTATGCGCCTATAAATTCCTTTCTTCTGCCCTAAAAGATACTTGAGCCTATTATTCATCCATTTTGGGTCATTTCTACTTGATCTAATTTCTTTATACGGGATAAATGTTCTTTGGGCAGCCTGTATAGTGTTAAGAACTTCATATTGATATTTGTTCCCCTCCAAGTGTATGTTCTAAGTCCATTATAATCTGCTAAGCGAAAATCTGGGACCGTTACTGAATTATCCCTACTATCATACATCCATTCAATGCTAAAGGTAATTGACTTGTGGTCGCTTGAGCCGAGTTCCTCTGTAATTTCTAAATTATTAACAAGGGTTTCCTTGCTTGCCAGAACCAAGTCAAGTAGGTTATTTCCCCTTGTAGGTTCTGTTACAAACTGCTTCAAAAAGCAATCCTGAACTACTTCTAAAAAGTCGTTAGATTCTAAATTCCCTGTCAAGAAATTCCAATCAATCTGACTAAAGTTAAAGTCCCCTAGAATTACTACGTTATCGTGCCTTGTGGCCTTAACAATTTCCTCCCAAAGTAGTCTCCCTTGTTCCCTATCTAAGTTTGGAGGACGGTAAATCACGCCTAAAATCAATTTTCACACCCTTCTGAAAATTCTATCCAGACAGACTCTGTATGTGTTATTTCAGACTTTATACCCGTTTTTATGCAACAATTTAAATGATCACGGACATAGAGTGCCACCCCACCCCCCTTCCCGATACTTCTGTCTACTTGGAACAATTTAAAACCCTGAATGTGACATTCGGCAGGCAAGTCCCGATTTTTCATATTAAACCATGTCTCAGTTATTGCAAAAACATCAATATTACCCATACTTGCAACTAATCTCAACTCATATATCTTATTCCTAGCACTACGACTATTGGTGTAATATATATTTAAAGACCCTCCTTTCTCTTTACCCTTCCTGCTCATTTCTGTTTTTCCACTATACCTATTACTGTCCTTGTCATCTAGTATCACTAGCTTTCCACTATCCACCTTATTCTGCCTATTACTAGTTCTCCTAGAACTTATAATATTACTACACTGGGACTTCACTGTTTTCTTCCCAAAACCCATACCACTAACTATTTCTAGTTTAAAGCCCTAACAGCTCCCTCCACTGCAGTTGCCAGTGCCCCCACCCCAGACCTGGATAAGTGAACCCCATCCCTGGCATACATGTCATTTCTGCCATAGAAGAGGTCCCAGTTGTCAATGAATGTTACTGCATTTTCCTTACAGTATTTGTCCAGCCAGCAATTGACACCAATTGCCCTGGACAGCCATTCATTTCCAACTCCTCTCTTGGCAAAATACCACATATGACAGGGTTCCCACCCTTCTTCCTAATTATGTCTATTGCTGACCTAAACCTGCTAGTCAGG